>JBAMJV010010215.1:0-52712 GCA_037951105.1 Echinarachnius parma | reverse complement strand
CAAAGTCAGTGCAATGATTTCGTTAATACCACTTGCATTTTTGCTCATTACTCGGCCATATATAAACATCCATTTAACTTGAAATTTCACACAATACCCAGTGGACATATCAGATAACTGTAACATATACATGTACATGTACATTGTATCAACCATTCATCACTTTGGGCACATGCCAACAAAGTTACTAGATCCCTTTAAACCCATTCACGACAGATTTGATTTTGGTATAACATGCATTCTCCATAGACCCTTATAGCCATCTATCCGGCAAGGTTTGAACAAATCCTGAAGAGTAATAACTAAATTTGTAACTATATAAAATTATAATTACCAGTCACTCAACCAAATACTAGCTGCCATGTGTCATCAGGGGCTTCCAGTTCCTAATTTAAGCCCAATCTCGGCTAGATATATCAAGGGTAAGACGAGTCTCTTTGAGACGGGTAAACCACTTCTTAAAGGGATCTAGTAACTCTGTTGACATTGTGCAAAAATTGATGAATGGTTGATAAAATGTATTTGTTATTCACTGATATGTCCACTCGGTATTGCATGAAAATGTCAAGTTAAATGGACATTATATGGCCGAGAAATGAGCAAAAATGCAAAGCTAGTGATATTCACCAACTCATTGCACTGACTTTGTACACAACAATCCAGTGGATAGTTTAAAGGGGACCACCAGGCAAAGGACAACACATTATTATATGTTTTGGTACCGCTTCGTGATATCAAATAGATACCCAACTTTTTGCAAAGGGTTGTGTAATTCATAAACAAAGCAATTAATTTCCACCACTTACGGAACCACTGCTATTTCCTGGTTCCATACGGGCCAAGCATTTGCGAGTGCGCCAATGCTTTCACGCGTACGTCAATAGATTCCCGGATGATTCATTCGCTCTGCACAGTGCGATCTGGCTATGCACGCATATAGTCTATGCAATTCAGACCGCATGAACGCATGGTTGAGAATGGTTATGCGTTTTCCAATTATATATTTTTTTCTGAAAACATATTTTTGTGAACTTGTTGAAGGAATGGAATACTAAAGATGGTACATTTATATAATAAGAATATCATTTTTGGGTGGTGGTACCCTTTAACATCTGAATACTTCAATCGTAAATATCTTTAAAAAAAAAGGAAATTCGAAGAAAAAAAACGTAACCTGCCCCATGCTTTATTGTACAAATACAACAAGGTATGAGGGAACCTCTAGAATTCCAATTGGATTTCAGAAATTTGGACAATGTTACTATAGATATCCCCTTAACTCAATATACATGTACATGTATACTAGAACGCATTTCAACTAATCACTGACTAACCAGGTTTCTTGTATTTCATAAGATTAGCCTTCAGTCAACCAAATACTGACATATGTCATTATAAGGGCCTTCCTAATTTAAGCCTCCAGATTTTGACTAGATACAAATTTAGGAAAGGTGTTTGGGCCAAACACCCTACCCCCCCCCCCCCAAAAAAAAAAAAAAGAAGAAAAAAAAGGAAGAGATTAAAAAAGAAAAGGAAGAGAATAACAAATTGGGTGAGAGTCCCTAGCGAAGAATGACTCCCTTAATTTCACGACCGCTGACCCACACTACCTCAAAAGCTAATCCCATAACCCCCTTCACTTCCGCCCCTTGTTTCACAGCCTAAGATTTGTCACCAGACAACGATTTCTGACCACTCTATGAAGGTCTAGCTAACACTAGAATTGTAATACTAGTGTGATATTTTTGGCTTCCTTAATTTGTTCAGAAACAGTTCTAGCAAGACGGACATTGAATGTAAACCCTTGATTTGACTACTCCCAACTTGAGTACATCATTCCAACAGGGCTAAATTCCTGTAATTTGCCAATATACATGCACGTGTACAATATGTTGATTAATCAAATACTGACATGTGTCATTATAGCGGGCTTCCTAATTTAAGCCTGCAGATCTCGTCCAGATAAAAAAGGTCGGGCGAGAGTTAAAGAATTTCCAGTGAAAACTTACTCCTACAACCCCCTCCACTTCCTCCCCTTGTTTCAGATCTAGCCAAAGATTTGTCACCAGACAACGATTTCTGACAATTTCTGAACTGCTTCAAAAATGTATAACGCAAGGGGTGCATGGGGATACTAAATTACTTAATACATGTGCACGCACCACATAAACTATATATATATATATGAGATATTTTCACTATGTTTCACTACATAAAACTATATGGGATATTTTCTTTTTGTTTCTGTTACTTGACCAAAGAGACTTGTGCCATCAAGGCTTTTTACAAGACTTAATATTTTTGCCCTCAATTTTCTAGTTCAGGGAAAACAGACATACGTAGTCTGCAAATTTTTTATTTTAAAAGGAGCACAATGCTATTCTACATAATACTTCTCCAAACTTGAACTAGATTACATTTCTGTAACTTGCCTAGTAATAATAATAATAATAATAATATATTCTTCATTTATATAGCGCCTATCACAATTGATAATCATCTCTAAGCACTTTACAATTATATTATTACCCTGGTCATCGGATATGTTCTGCAATCAATCCAGCACACAACGTGCACGTTTTCCATAAAACATGATATTCAACCGAATAATGAACTGACGTGTGTCATTATAGGGTCTTCCTAATTTAAGCCAAAAGATCTCGGCTAGATAAAGTTAAAAAAAAAAGGTTGGGAGAGAGTTTCTTGAGAAAAATGAGTCTGCTAATTTCTCGACTGCTGACCGACACTTCCTCAAAAGCTAATCCCATAACCCCCCTCACTTCCTCCCCTTGTTTTAGAGCAGATCTGAAGAATTTTGTCACCGGTCCAGCCCCCTTTCACCAAATTATCATAACAAATCTATCCCTCCACAAAAGAGCACTAGTTTGTTGTAATTTGCTAATCCTTTCAAAGGTATTAAGGCACCCTATAAATAGTTGCTACACTCCTTTTAATTTTGTGCAGATAACGGTCTATTTTTAAGATGCAAGGATTGAAATTCTGATAAACATAATTTCTGGAAAGGCTTTTAATATAAATGGTTGGAAATCTTAAATCTCTCTTTTATGCACAAGTTTTAGTGTTGAGAACCATCACACTCTCATGTTCTACCAAGTTTTGTTCAATATTACATCATCTTCATCAACATCATCATCATCATCATCATCACCACCATCATGACCACCATCATCATCATCATCACCACCATCATCATCATCATCATCACCACCATCATGACCATCATCATCATCATCCCCATAGCTTGAAACAGTGCATGTTTCATGGACCGTGGAACATTGGGGGGGGGGGGGGGGGGGCTGCTGAAGGGGCTAAAGCCCTCCTTTTAGGGGGGCAAAATAAACACATTGTCCTTGTCAATATGACAACAATCAGTATCATCGTGATCATCATCATCATCAATCATCATCATCATCATCATCATCATCATCATCATCATCATCATCATCATCATCATCATCATCATCACCACCATCATCTACATTGTATATCAATAATACCTGAAACTTGTCTCCCGGTGCTTGTGGGGGTGGGGCGGGGTCCTGTATGGGGGCGGGGTGGCCATGCCCCTGTGGCTCAGCTTCGGGGTGCTGGCCCAAGAGTAATCATCATAGCCCCTAGAGAGAACAAATATAATAAAACATGATACAACAAAATTATTAAAACAATTGTGAAAAAAGTTAATATTGGGAAGCAACAGAAATATTACGTTCATGGGATATGAATATTGATATCAATATTACAGTTCTAGTGCCACCTCAAATCCAGACTGTAAATATCTATTGAGCATTGTGACATTCAGAGGGTTATTAAAACAAACATACATGTACACATATACATATGTCGATCAAATCCATATAAATACAGCGTTAAAGGGGTAGTTTAGTTTTGGTAAGGCTGAACTTTAGTAGCCAAAACCTGCACAGTAACATTATAAACTTATAGTTATAACTCCACCATGCTCGAAAGGTATACAAAATTACAAACGAATAAGTAAAAAGCCTGTTATCATTAAAAAAGAGCCATTAAACACAAGAGGGCGCTTTTTTATAAGGCATTTGTTTCAACCATTTTTCATACAAAATTATGCATGCGATGTGTTATTAATATAATGATTAAATAGAGAGATCATCAACAACTATTTAAAAAACGCTTTTGAAATTTTTTGAAAAAGTGCAAGCATTTTAAAATTTTTTTCAAAAAATCATCTAATTATTTGGGCCCCAAATAATTATAAGATCAGATATATTTATTGATATTTCAGCCATTTCTGCGTCGATTTTGACCAAATAAAGTTTATTCTGCCATTAAAATTGCATGTTCTCTCAAATTCGACACTCAGTTTTCCATTACCTCACAAAAAAATTGTGATGTGCAGCGCCCTCTCTACCAAAACTAAACTACCCCTTTAAGAGTAAAATCCATTGAAAATACACTTTCAATTCCAATTTCCTGCAATGGTACACCGGTTCCCCACCGGTGCAACGCCGTCGGGGCCCGTTGCAAGAAATAACTGACATGACTCAGGCTTAAAACAAACATATCAATAAAAATCAAATAGCAATACAGTATTTACGAGCAATTTCAATGAATACAGTCACTTTAATTCTATCCAATTCAAAATCAGTGACTTTACAGTGCACAGGGACAAACGACACGTGTCGCATCCAAGCGAGTCGCAAGTGATGGCCGTCAATCAACGGTCATTAAGTCGGCAAATTAGCGCAATAACTTAGCACGTAGTGTCACGTATTGCTTTCTTCCTGTCTGAACGCTGACCTGACTTTTCGGCGTTGGGTCATGATGTAAAAAAAAAAGAGAAAAAAAGAAGAGAATTTGATGGTAAAAAGTAAACAAAATGAAAGTGCATGTAGAAGACGGTGTAGGAGGGCTCGTTTTTGTCTCCTGAATGGTACAAAGAAGGATATTGGTTGTAAGAGCAAGTTGGATTTCAGCAACAAAAATCTGTAAACAGAATAATTTCATTCAGTACAAGGGCCTGTATAAGGACACAAAAGGAATACACAAGCATAGAGATACGACACACCAGATATTGGAACATTTCTCGGGAGTGCATCAAATTTGTAGGTAAGTAATACCCTCTTTCTTTAAAAAAAAACTTTCATATGATCATAAAATTACAGACAGCAGTGAATTGTGATATTGCATTTTTTTGAACTCACTAAATTTTGGGAACGAATTCTCAGTGAATTCCTAACAATCTCAAGAACATTGATTTTTGTATATGAAAACAAATTTTCAATGAAAATGATCCTAGTAAATTCTCCTACCTATATTTTATACTATAAAAATGCCAAACTACTGAAGTAAAATCTACAAAGAAAATTCATGGTAAAAGTGAGAGACAAGCATAGAAGATTATCATCTTTTTAAAAATAAATAACTATATGATCTCAAACAGTTTTGAATACATTTCCTCTTTTGCCTAAAAAGCAACATCATTGAGGCAAGATTGACAAAGAAAAGTTGAAGTTAATAGTAACACAGTATGAAAAAGAAAACATATCCAGATTATCATCTTCTAAAACAAAAAAAATCACAAATATTTGTTTAGTAATGCCCCTGAGGCGAATTTGATGGAGAAAATTTAAAGGTAGCAGTAAAAGGGTGTAAGACAAAAAAAAACTTATCCTGAAGATTATCATCTTCTTAAAAGAAGAATTCACAAACAGCTTTTAAACGTTTAACAAATACATATCCTCTTTAACCCACAAAACAATACCCCTGAGGCAGTAGTGATAAACAGCGTGTTCACACACAAACAAAACAGCTGGCATTCAGCTGCACGAAACATCGAAACACGAAACAAGTGCGCAGTTTGCTACACTGTGCAGTGTGCTGTCTTTTTTCTGTCTGCTGTCTTCTGTCTGCTGTTCTGCGGACACGTTAAGCCCCGCCCAGTTATACGAGTTTCGTATAGCTAATCATGATTAGCGAATCGACCGGTCATTCACACACAAAACGATCGTGATTCTATAGTCAGCTCTCATACGAAACGATGCTCAAACCCCCGTTTCGTTAATCATGATTAGCTATACGACTTTTCGTTAAGTGAGCGTTCAGACACACAATTTCCGACAATTTTCGTCGTATAGCTAATCAGGAGTTGATTCTTTAGTCAGCTCCTGATTAGCTATACGATGACATTTTTGTGTGTGAACACGGGGCAAGAATGATTAACAGTAAAAACTAAAAAACGCCTACAGTAAGTCACATGAGAGGATATTGGTCAAAATTAAAAACATCAGTGTTTTTTACCGTTTAAAAAAATGTTTATCCCCAGGTCAACGATGTAGATTCACATTTTAAATAGACAAACTCACGCATTTGTTTTCTTAAAATAAACAACATTTGTTTTGCTTCCTATAAACTTTCATCAAATTATATCAATATTGTCCCCTAAATCTGAAGTTAGCAAACACAGAAGGAAGCAAATCACAAGGTCAACAATGCATTTCTTTTGTGTGATTAGAAACTAACTATATGAAAGTTGTCAGATATATTTCATATCAATTCTAAATCTTCATACTCAAGTTAGCAAAAGTGAATGAAATCTTTAATGCAGTCAGTACACTAATGTTGATAAATGCTATGAATCAAATTGAACTGCAAGCATCCTTTAATATATATCACTTTGGGGTTATAATAAACTTTGATGCAACATAAAAAATGAGTTTTGACTGTTTTGACAGTTGCAGAAAGAGATACCATCGATTGTAAGTCATACAATTTGCGCGTTTCAACCAATCAGATTTGCGCATTCAGAACACATGATCTGATTTACAATTAATTGTAGCTTACAATCGAATGGATCTCTTTCGGCAACGGGGCCAATGTCTTTGAATTAAAGAGGAATTCCACCCCAGAAATGTGATATTTGCTATAAAATGAGGTGAATATGAAGAATCGGGATCGAAAATTTGAGCCAAAACGGATAAGCAATAAAAAAGTTATGACAGGACGAACTTTGCTCCGATTTTTAGTATCGTTCGCAATTGCTATCGATCGTGACGTCACTTGCGAGCTGCAGCCATTTTGACTTCTACATGGAAATTTAACAAAATTTAAATTTTCTTCATAACAAAGCAAATTTATGAGCTTACACATTCAAATGAGGTTGCCCCATCGATATTCTTTTATGAATTCGTGAAAAAAGGAGAGAAAAGTTAATTTTTAGCATCGAAAAATGAGAAATAAGTGTATTTTCATGTACTAAAGCCATGGCGAGGTGCTCGTGAATGAGGTTGCATATGGCGGCAATTTTGAAACGATCGCTCATTATTACATAATGTTCAAACAGGTATAACTCCCGTGTTTCTTGTCCGATTTTGATCAAATTTTCACCAATCATTCGTCTTGTTCTGCTTATTCAAAAAACGAATAGTTATATCAGGCCCGGACTACCCCTTTAATGAGCAGCAACTGAATGCAATGATATCACACATCTGGAGGTTAATCATCAAAATGTGGATGCACTTTTGCAAAACTTTCCATCGCAAGCATCAGAGGACAGTTACCAACTGTCACATACATGTAGTCCAAATTGTAATGATTTTTGTCTCTTCCTTTTTATGTACATTGTCACATTACTAAAACATTTTTGGGCGAATTGAGGCACACTTGATTCAGAATCTTGGAAAACATATACAAGAATTTGTTTGAGGCCTTGTTTGAAAGAATGGCAACAGTTATCAAATATATCTATTAAATACCTTAACATAATGGACGCAACATCTGATACTTCCTAGATATTTACCTAAATATTTTAAATTTTAAATATATTAAAGAGGAATGTATTGGATGCTACTTCCATAACCGCTTAAATATTTACCTAGATCTGTTGTGGGGTCGCTGGCCGCCTACGGTTGGAGTGCCCAACGGTGTCAGTGTTGCCACAGAAGCGGTCCCGTCCCGGCGGTTGGACATTGTTCGGAGGTCGCGGGTCGCTGCACGCAGCATACGGTGATGGGACAGCTGCATACTGGGGAAACGGAGAGAGCACAGAATTGCATGATGGGTAAGTCTATATACTCGTTCATTTTATACTGATCTAATATACTAATTAGTACAGGGTTGCCTTTTACCTTAATGTAGCTACCAAGGAACCCTTATTGTGCGCGCTTGATTCCAACAAGATCTTCAATATTTGCTGCTTGGGCCTATAACAAAATCAGGGATGCAGAAGTATGAAATCAGATATGTACATGTATATGAATGGTACATATGCAAAAACCAACTAAGAAATGTTTTCTAACTTAAGATAACTGCAATTAAACCAGTAGAAAATAAATGTACTTGCTAAACCATTTTTAAAGTGTAGTGAAGTGTTTAAACAATTTTTTTTTGTAAGATTAGATAGTTTGTGATGTGCATTTAAGGCCGCTTTTCATCTTTTAAGATGGCATCATCAGGCCTAGAATGTGTAATTAAAAAAAAAAAAAAAAAAAAAATGAAAATGATCAGAAAATATGTAATATTTACAATCATACATACATCAGTCAATATTAAGGTATCCCTTTTAAGGCACTATTTTGTATTACATGTAAGCTTTCCATACTTCTTTTTTTTTACAATCACTTGATTGATTTTATGTTTTAACATAGTGCTGAAGTATTTCGGTTATTTTGAAAGATGGTATTAAACCTACTATTAGAAAAAAACAGGCGGTTATCGGTTAACCTATATATTCAGCATTCTGTATTTTTCTTCTTATAAACAAATGGTCATACCAATGTGACTTTTGTCATTGATAGTGCACATTTGGACGTGAAGCAGTTTCCTTCATGTTTTTAGTGGACAAAATACAAATAGAAAGAGGTTACTGCTGTTATTACATGCTTAGCTTGTGTTTCTACAGTATTTAGAACACACCAGGATTATTTCTTCTTTGTTATGAACAAAATGGGTAGAGGCCCGGTCACACAGCGCCGGATAGCATAAACAGATGCCCGACGGAGAGTAAAATTTGTAATTCATCCGTCTCCGTTCGTGTGCGTTTCTTGTCCGTTCCTTGTCAGGCGATGACCAGTTGTACGTTGTTCTATCCGGTGGAATGTTTCACCACAGGATAATTTGATTTTGCAAATTTTCTATTCATCGGGCATCCCTTTACGCTATCCGGTGATATGTGACCAGGCCTTTAGCTGAAACCTAAAAACTAAAATGGTTTTGACCCCAAGACAGACAGATAGTTACAAATGGTAAATTATTTTTCACAACAGCGCTAGTTTAATAAGCCACAAAAACTCCTTCCTAAAGAAAGGAACCCTGCTGCATATAAGTCATGCCTCAAGCTACAATATAAGAAAGATTCAAATCTGTTTTGTTATTCAAGCAGTGCAATTAAACTATAAAGACCTGTAAACATCATTCAACTTGAGTATTTTACATTTTGATATATTAGAAAGAAAAGACTTGCCTTTATATATATAAACATTCTCAAACATGTACATCTCTGAATTGTCAAGGGAAATGCATTACATTTTAATAACAAATTGAAAAATATTAGGCAATATAATACATTGTAAATCGGACATACTAAATACATTATGTGTTACCATTTTTACCCTAAATCACCTGTAAAGCATCAACAAAACCAATAACAAAATTATAATAAAATGACTCAATAATTTTATATCACTGGTACATTTATATATTAAATAATACAATGATTTAAAAGGATCAAAGCGATACACTTTTGAGCTGATCAGATACAGAAAGTACAGATAACACTTATAATTATTTCTCAACTGCATAATTGACTTCCTCAAATTTCATATAATATTTCTATGAATGGTGAAATAGTGTAAACTTATACCTCTACTGAAATATCATGCTGAATAAATTAATTCATAAGTTTAGAACTTCAAGTATAATATTGCAAATTTAGGGCATACTGTACGATCCATTAAATGATTCACTAGAAATCCAAGTAATAAAATGGAAATAAAAATTATAAGCTAAGGAGGTAATCAATTCTTTATTTGTCTAATTTTATTTCCAAATAATGAAAGAATACTTCTGAATATAAAAGGACGACTAACCCCTGATACATTTCATTTAAAGCAAAAATATTAATATCATTGAACAAGATATTTTCCTGATTCAACTACATTTGTATTAAGCAAAAGATGGTAATATCAAATTTTGATACCGACCACTAAAAGCATGATGACGAGAGGAAATATAAAAGAAAAGTGTTTGATGAGACCCCTTTACATGCGTTGAACCCGTTTCCTACTAGATTTTGCAATCTCCATTAAGTTATTACAGGGCCCACTAGGTTCCCGTAGGCAATTGGTTAAGATTACAAATAATATACAAGGTTTGAACTATATTGTTTAAAGAACTGTTTCAATTATAAATCCAGAAATAGTAATCTACAAAACCATACACCAAATACATAAGAAAGATAAAAAAAAAGAAAGTGCATGAGCCCTTGGCATTCTACATACTAAAGCAGTGAGAAAAAAATGCACAGGAATTTTAGGCAATGGCCCTTAAAAGCAAACCCCCCCCCCCCCCAAAAAAAAAAAAAATAAAAAAATAAAATAAAGCAAAAAAACAACAAAAAACAAACAGTTCAAGTAAAATCTCATAAGACAATTAGAAACAATTTGAAACAGGCCCTTTTATGCAGCCAAGTTTTAATAGTCGGCCGCTAATACATTATGTGTTTTTTCTTTCCATACATTGTACATACATTATAAAGAATATGAAATGAAAAAGAATGAAATGAAAAAAGTTCCCCATAAAAAAAAAGGAAATTTATAATTAATTCTGACGAGTTATATTAAGCATACAGAATATTATACAAAAAATAACATTACAATAGCAACATCTGGGTCAGTCCATTCAGATATAGGGAAGGGATTCCAAGGAGGGGGTAGCCAGTTTCAAAATTAAAACTGATGTTTAATTTATTTTATTTGTTTTCCATTAATAAAGGCATGGGGAACTGTAGCAAGGCCCTCATACATGTACATGTAGATAGGCAATTGTATAATTTTTTTGAATAGACCAGTTAGCTTAAACACATATTTTAATTGAAGAAATATCCTTTGTTCCTAGCAACCTGCAAAGCTTACCCAAGTTTTGCCCAATATAGACCTTTTTTTTAATCAATGTTAAATGTCCAGTCATTGTAACAGCCAACCAACATTGAACATTATAGCTGTTTACATACTAGTTACATTAATTGGACATTTACAACAATTGGACAAATGTTATGAAACAACATAATATACATATGTAATAAACAAAATATAAAAACAAGAATTACTGTTAGAGATGATTTCAGCTTGAACTAGATACTATACCACAACCAGTTAATCAAATATTGTATAACTATTTTTCAATAAGGTCCAACAAAGGAAAACTGACCAAAATGAAGAAAAAAAAGCAAAGGAAAATGGACTTCCACAGGAATCAAACCCGAGGCCCCCAGATTGCTGGACCAGCTGTGCTCCAACCACTAAGCTAGAAGCTTCTGAAAAACATACACTACTTACCATAAGCTACATGTAGTTGTGTTACAGAATCATTGAAACATTGGATTCATATTTTTAACAGCATCTTTGCATCAACAAATAAGTGCTTGATTTCATAGATTTTTGAACAAAATTATATATATTAAATATATTAAATTTAGAAATGAGTAACTATAAGATTAAGTACTAAATCTACTGCACTATAAAGCATATCACATTATAAATGGAAGAGGTATAAAGAAGAGAATGAGAATACAAGACAAAACTGAAATTATAAATAAATCAGAATAAATTAAAAAACATTATTTAAAAAGTACAAACCTCGGATCAAGCACAACGCATCTGATGAAAATTAAGATGAGAGGAGAACAAATGGCACACATTCAAATATGAAAATGAAATTTAATTTATCATAAACCGATCTGGCTTAACCTGTTCTCGAAGCAACCTATAAACATTATTTAAAGACCACTTTTCTGTAAAGAAAGCACAGCGCATCTGATGAAAATTATTAAAGGCAAGTAAGAGGAGAACAAATGGCACATATTCAAATGAAAATTCAATTTAGTTTATCTTAAACCAATGTTTTGTAGAGGGATGAATCCTGTAAAACCTGTTCTCGAAACAACCTGTATACTTTAAAGACCACCTGTTTTTAAGACCATTTTTTCTGTAAAGAACAGTGATCATGATTCACAAGGAAGCACAATGTATCTGATGAAAAATGATTATACATGTAGGTGAGAGGAAAATAAATCATACACATTCAAATATGAAATACATACATACAATGTATATCATACATCATAAACCAATATTTGGTATGAACAGTTGACTTGAGGTTGCACCATGTGAGAAGGGAGGATTTGTGAGTCCTGAGAAGGACGGTTGGTATTCTTTCTTGGATAGTCCCCAAAAAGTTGCGTTTGATCGCAAGTCAGAAAACATGCACACTCGAGCCAATCAGAATTGCGCATTTGGGCACTTTTGCGATAAAAAGCAACTGTGCGATTAATCGCAAATTTTTATGCAACACCCCCTTAGGTATGAATGTTGGCGGGAGGGGGGGGGGGGGGTAGTGGAGGGATCAATTATTACCCCTACCACTCCCCCTTTCCCCATGAGTGAGATTGGGGTAGGACCATCTTTTGATAAGCAGTCATGCACAATATGACCGGGGTATTACTGTTGACGGACAAGGAAATTGGCAAACGGTTCCATATCAGGGTAATCAGGGATTGTGCAACCTTTTGCGCTTTAGGAGAAAGATAATGATGGTTTAATATATAATGCCTTGGATATACATTGTACATGTACATACAGTACATGTATATATTTTTGTTGAAACAGGACAGCTACAAAGTTACTCTTTGCCATGGTAGGAAACTGATCTGATATTGTTAACTTAAAAATTCCTAAAAAATATTTGTACAAATACGATAATGGTCATGTCATCATCACCTTCCTCATTTATTAATAGCCATTTAACAAAATGCTGACAGACCTCATTACTGATACAATTATTGTATCACCACCAAAAGAGTTGAATAATTGAATTTAAGGTTATTTCCTTTACGCAAGGTCAAGTCACTTTTACAGATTTAGGAGCAATTTGCACCATCCTTGAAAGTGACACAGACTGGTTTGCTAAATATGATACCTACATGTACGAGAAAAGTTATTCAATAACCTATTCCGAATAAATACAATTCATTACCAGGAATTGCATACATAAGGTGTTGCTATGTTAGGCAGAGCGGGGGGGGGGGGGGGGCTATTGATGGGCACTTCCCCCTCTCCCAATAATTTAAGAGAAAATAACGAACATAGGGGAAAATTCTTTTTAAAAAAGAAAGAAATACAAAGAGTATGCCCCAAATAATCAGTCTATTCCATGCTACGCGACTGATTGCCACTGTTCATACAGCTTTTGTGAAAATTTATCCTTCTCTTTTTGGTGTAAGGAAGGATAAATCAATATCGTTGCTTGCAGCAAAATATTTTTTCCGAAACTGCACATACCTGTACATTAATAGTATTTAATTACTTTAGAAGTTTGTAACAACTTTCAGAGTTTTGGCGTTATAGGGAAGGAAAGTTAGCAAGCATTGCTTGCAGTTATTCTTTTTACAATTCCCACTGAAAATAAAACCTTAGTTTACTCCATTACTTTACGAAAAGTTACACAAATGTACATGTACCTGCAGTTAAACAACCTTTTTTTTCTCAAAATTCCAAACTAAAAACAAACACCTGTGCTCCATTAGCAAACTTTCTTATTTATGGGTGATGTGGGGAAGGAAAGGTTGCAAGCATAGCCTTGCAGTTAAACAGGTCATCATCTTCCAATCTCAATAAATCACTTCCATGTGAATCGCTATGGGACAAATACTGGACGCTCAATAAATTATTCCACATACAAATAGGTCGGAAATTTGAATGAAGGCAACTAACTGGAACATGGTTCCTTATCAATGTTACGCCTATGAGGGGCCTGGCTGGAATGCTCCCTAGGAAGTGGATAATGTGTACTTTCTGAACTGTTGACTTGGGGTATAATAATGATGCGTACGTGTAAGAGTCAAAAGACAGAACATGAGCTACATTGTATATGTAGGTAGCCACCATTATTTCACACCCGATCAAGTTCAAGGTGCGAGTGAACATCAACTTTTCTGATGACGGAATCCATGCGATTCCTGCCAAATAACTGGAACGCCGAACGCGCCCTAAATCTCGAGGGGAGGGATATTTTATTTGTGACAAATTTCAACCTCTCTTTTTTAAAACTTCAATCTGAACTGTTTTAATTTGGAACATTCTACCCTCTTCAAAACAATTATATATCACATTTGTGAAATTATCAGTTATTTCCCCTCAATCTAGATATATTCTCGCTTGTGCCAAATTTCAACCACTCCCCTCTACCTATTGTTATCAAATTTGTAACAATACCCGGTCCGGTTTATTTCCCCTGAACATTCTACAGTTCTCTCTTATAATTATTATCACATTTTTAACAATATCGGGTATATTTCCCCTGAACTTTCTACAGTTCTCTCTATAATTATTATCACGTTTTAAACAATATCTGGTTTATTTCCCCTGAACATTCTAAATTTCTCTCTATAATTATTATCACATTTTAAACAATATCAGGTATATTTCCCCTGAACATTCTACAGTTCTCTCTATAATTATTATCACATTTGTGACATTATCCAGTATATATAGCTGACAAGGGCAATCCATCCCATGAGTGGAGAACAAATGTATTATTAAAAAAAAAAAGTTTATTTCCCCTGAACATTCCGCAGTTCTCTTGATAATTATCACATTTGTAACAATATCGGGTATATTTCCCCTGAACATTCTAAATTTCTCTCTATAATTATTATCACATTTGTGACAATGTCAGGTATACTGTATTTCCCCTGAACATTCTACAGTTCTCTCTATAATTATTATCACATTTGTGACATTATCCAGTTTATTTCCCCTGAACATTCTCAATTTCTCTCTATAATTATCATCACATTTGTGAAAATTTCTGGTTTCCCCTTATCAAATAATACTCTCACAAGTGCCAAATTTCAACCCCTATTGTTATCAATTTTGGTTATTTAGAATAGAATATATATCTCTATAAAAATGTTAGTTTTTACTCTAGTACACAAAGGAAATTCATATTTAGTAATTGTAAATCAAAGGTGCAAATGCACTATTTACACTCCCTGAGGGGCATGTCCACCTTTTACTCAATTACCCTTTCTCCTAAGCATGAAACATAAATAATACTTGTTATCTTCTAAAACAAATAATTTAACATACAACAGTTTTTGTCTTTTATATCAATCTAATCTCTGAAATGCACTTTTTAAACTCCCTTGGGTACAATTCAACCCTTTCCTGTGTCACCTTCTAGTGTCCTAGCATGACCACATTGTATTTACATTTGTACCTGTATTTCATCGAGGAAACTCAGATTTGATATTGGATATCAATCTCACATGCTCAGTGCACTTTCTTAGTTCCCTTGGGAACTTTTCATCCTTTTCCTGAAGTACAGCTATTAGTTACATATTATTGTGACAAACACAGGGTATTTCCCTTGGAACACCTACACAGTATGCCCCTGAAAAGAACACTGTACATCAACCAGAAACAGTTTGTATTATCCCACACCTTGGAAATTCAGTTATTTGATATTTTGATTGTGTGAATGTTCCGCATAAAGTGCATGTTTTACTCTCCCTTGGGAGTATTTCCACCCTTTCCTGATTATTCGACATGCATGTACATAAACCAGAACCACATTGTATTATCCCATACCTTAGCATCTCACAATTAATTGATGTCACATACAGTACTACACATTTACCTCTCCCTTGGGGAAATTTCCACCCCCTCATTGAGTTCAATGTACATCAACCCGAAACATTATTGTATTATCACACGCCTTGAAAAGTAACAGTTATTTGATATTTTGATTGACTGAGTGTTCCACATAAAGAGCACGTCTTACTCTCCCTTGGGAGCATTTCCATTTTCCCGAGTTCAACATCAACCAGAACCATATTGTACT
Source organism: Echinarachnius parma (assembly GCA_037951105.1). NCBI lineage: Eukaryota > Metazoa > Echinodermata > Echinoidea > Clypeasteroida > Echinarachniidae > Echinarachnius > Echinarachnius parma. The sequence continues at coordinate 36,599 of JBAMJV010010215.1, read as the reverse complement.
ATCACACACTTTGGAAAGTGACAGTTACAAATGCATTTGATCATTTGGATTGGTTGAACACACATGGCATACTTTTCCAACTCCCTAAGCGACTTTACCACCTTTTCCTATGTTCAACATATCACGTTTATGTCAAATGAGGGGTATTTCCCGACGTCAAGTCAGTCGAAAAGAAGAAACTATGAATCATCCATCACCGATGAAAGGTAAGCAAGGAAACACATTAATCCTACACCTAGCAAATCAGGTTATATCATCCAACACATGTACAGTGCACATTTTCCTCTCCCTTGGGAACATTTCAACCCTTTCCCCCAATTATTCTGTACATGCATGAACTACATGTAGCTACCAGAACCATATTGTATTATCACACACCTTGCAAAGTAACAGTTACAAATGCATTTGATCATTTTGATTGGTTGAACACACAAAGTGCACTTTTTACTCTCCCTTGGGAACATTTTCACCCTTTCCTGAGTTCAATATCAACCACAACCATATTGTATTACCACACACTTTGCAAAGTGTCAGTTACAAATGATTTTGATTGTTTAAACATAATCATACAGTGCACTTTTTACTCTCCCTTGGGAACATTTCCACCCTTTCCCCAAGTTCCTTATGCATGTACATCAACCAGAAACAGTATTGTATTATTCAAACACCTTAAAGAATACCTTTTAGTTTATGATTTAGATTGGTGGAAGGCATGAAGTGCACTTTTTAATCTCCCTTGGGAGTATTTCCACCCTTTCCCCGATATGCATATTGTACATCAACCAGAACCATATTGTATTATCCCATACCTTGGACTGTCACAGTTAATTTATGTTACACATCATGCACATTGCCCTCTCCCCTGGTAGCATTTCCACCCTTTCCTGAGTTCAATATGCATGTACATCAACCAGAAACATTTTGCATTACCCCATACCTTGTAATATCAGTCAATTGATGTTTAACATAGTGCACTTTTCCATCTCCTTTGGGAACATTCCACCTTTCCCCTTGTTCAACATGCATGAACATCAACCAGAATTATATTGCTTTATCACACACCTTGAAAAGTGACAGTTATTTCATTGGTGTATTTGATTATTTAAATTCATAAGGTGCACTTTCCTAACCCCCTTGGGAACATTTCCACCTTTTCCTGTGTTTAACAAATCACATTGCGTCAAATGAGGGGTATTTCCCTATGTCAAGCTCCTCAAAAAAGAAAAGAAAAAATGAATCATTACCAAATCAAAGGGTAGCAAGAAGGGATTTCCTTGCATACATGTCACATGATACTGATCTTGGACGAGGATAATAATTCAAGGAATTTAAAGTAAACGGCTGATCTGTGATTATGTTATCATACTGGAAGAGCTACACTTTTAAGATCATGAGTTGTAATGGAGACATGGTCAGATAAAACAAAGGGATTTCCTTACATACATGTCATATGATACTGATCTTGGACATAGATAATAATGCAAGGAATTTAAAGCAAATGGCTGATCTATGGACTATTATGTTATCATACTGAGAGAGTTACCCTATTAAAATCATGAAATCTTGAGATGTACTGCTGTAATTCTATAGCCCAAGTAAAACAAAGGGATTTCTTTGCAACCATGTAATCCTGATACTGATCTCGGACGAGGATAATAATTCAAGAAATTTAAAGCAAATGGCTGATCTACTGTATAGAATAATCTAGAATTTATAGAGACACAGTTACCCCTTTAAAATCAATGTCATTGTTTCACCATGGATATTGGAATAAAGTACATTCCACTTCATGGACTGCTTCAACTTTGCAATCAATGCAATGTTTATAGTGACTACTAATAATTCCAATGATGTTGAAACTTGTTAACCAGATTATTGTCCAAAAGAGAGACTAAAATTTAATGAACAGAATCAAACATAATTTATAAAATGAGTGAATATGTTATTAGCCATATTATCTTCATGAAAATCTTTATCAGAAACTAAAATAAAATGAACAATACCAAACAGAATTTCTACAATGCGCTGAGCAAGTTATTCACCTCGTTATCTTGATGAAAATCAGGAGAAAAGGGGAAAAAAGCAACATTTAATTAAAAGATCAAACCTGAATTATCCGGTTTGATTCTGTAAACAGCTTTGTGGGGAAAAAAAAAAAAAAATCCAGTTTCAGACCCACCCAACCACCAATCATGTGCTAGGGAAATCATGACCAACATTGTGAAAGCCGTCTTTCAGCGCTCACAAGTTTAAAGGGATCTAGTAACTTTGTTGACATGTGCAAAAAGTGATGAATGGTTGATGCAATGTATATTGTTGTTATCTCATATGTCCACAGGGTATTGTGTGAAAATTTCAAGTCAAATGGACATTGTATGGCCAAGTAATGAACGAAAATGCAAAGTGATATTCAGTAACTCACTGCACCCACTTTGTACACGGAAGAAAAACTCGCCCGGAGTTTTTCTTATCTGAATACTTCAATCATACATATCTTTGTAGCGAAAGGGAAATTTGAAAAACCGAAACCTGTCCCGTGATTTTATTGTTAATATGAATACAACAAGGTTTAAGGGAACCGCTAGAATAAAAATTTTATTTTGAGGATTTGGACAATGTTACTAAGTCCCTTTAAAATCCTTTTTGTTTAATTTTAAATGGAACTTTCCTTCCTTTATCTTGCTTAATAATGTTAATAAACTTATGTCAGTCTAGGCTCTGACAATGTTCTTTGATATTCATCTCAGATCACATGAAATGTTTGGTATATTGGGGGGAAAACCCCAAATGTTTTGATACAAAGAAAATAAAGTTTAGTCACAGGACTAAGACTATTACACATACATGTGATATTTATGGAAGTCATGATTAGAAACTGTATATTAACATGAATCAACTTACATTGTATATTCCCAAGATATATTATTCAGGATGTCATACATAATGTTCATTATTCCCGGCTCACTAATTTTCTACACCTCCAAAACAATTTGGGGGAAATTTCAAAATGTTTTGATATGAAGAAAATGAAGTTAGTCACAGGACTAAAACTATTACACATTCATGTGATATTTATGGAAGTCATGATTAGAAACTGTATATTTACATGAATCAACTTATATTGTATATTCCCAAAATATATTACTCAGGATGTCATACATAATGTTCATTAGTCCCGGCTCACTAATTTTCTTCACCTCCAAAACGATTTGGGGGAAATTTAAAAATGTTTTGAGATGATGAACACAAAGTTAGTCACGGAACTATTACACATTCATGTGATATTAATGGAAATCATGATTAGAGGACACTGCAACATGAACCCCAACGTTGGATATTCTGGAAGTAGCGTCCATTGTTCTTTTTTCCAGGCACCGACACAAACAGGGTCATTCACCCCCACAACATACATGGTACTTGAAACTTCATTATTTATCAAATTAATGATCGACTCTGAAGATTTGTTATCTTTTTTGAGATAACGGTTTCTGTAACACGCTAACATCCTATACTGGGAGTCATTTACCCAAGAACAGAAAAAAAGTCCATTAAATCCTAAAATTTGATGAAATTAGTATGAAGATTTTGTTATCTCCTTCAAAAAATCTCAGTAACTCTTATATGGAAAATGAAACTACTTGTTTTAGACATTAATGATGTTCATTATTCCCGGCATACTACATGTAATTTTATACACCACCAAGTCATTAACTGCAAAAATGAATGCTCATTATTTCAACAATTTATGAGTATGAAGGATTGTTTGATCTACCTTGAGATAACAATTTCAGTAAAATACTACATAATACCAGTAGGGTCATTAACACAAAATCAAAAGAAAGTTAATTAATCCTAAAATTTGATTAATGAGACTGAAAATGTGTTTGATCTTCTTTGAGATTAACAGTATCGGTAATACACTAATATCCTATACAATAAAGCCGAAATGAAATGAGTTAATTACATCTAAAATTTGATTAATGTGTCTGAAAATGTGTTTGATCTTCTTTGAGATAACAGTAACACACTCATATCCCTTATCAGCATGGTCATTAACCATATAGCTAAAGAAACTTTCTCTACAATAGAAAATGAAACGATGTCCAAGTATTCAGATTTTCCTTCCGTAAGCCTCAGTGAGTAATTAATGTAGAATGGTACTAAAATAAAACTTGAGAAATAATGATGGTGAAATATTTACTTAATTAATCCTTAAATTGTATTTATTATTCTGAAAAACAAGGATGATGGCCTAAATAGTTGTGGTTTGGTAGTCCTACATTTGAGCAAGAAGATGACAAGTTATATGAAGTATACAAGGCGAAAGAGCATAAATTTCTCTATTTTAAAACCCCTATTTTTTTACTGTACCGGCTTTCATTATTTTTTAATGATTTTTATTATTGCATATATCGCTATAATTTAGGAAAATCCTTAGATTGGCAACACATTGTCATATTTTGAACAATTATTTTGGGGTTCAAATTGGAAACTCTGCGGCAAAATTACTTCATATTTGTCTTAAATATTAATAACTAAATACATGTATGTTTCACCTTTTTTTATGGTATTAAAAGGCAGAAAAAGATTAGGAGTTGCCAATTTGTTGAGAGAAATAATGATCAATTTTACCTTGGAATAGCTTTCGTCATTGATGGGTTAAAAGGAACTCTGTAAGGAACATTTAAATTCAAGGAATGGATACAGGAAATGTTCACTTAGAGGTGGTTTGCATTCATAAATCAGACCTGACGTGCCATCTTGCGAACGCCTTGTGTTCTGCAGTGCGCTCAATCTAGCCTAGTTAAAAATGGCGAACAGCGGCGAAGCATCCCTATGCAATCTTTAACCATGTACCATTGCTTGCGATAAAGACAAATTAATTATTTAAAGCTAAAAACTTAGTATATGTAGATTGAAGTATTAAGATACATGTATATAATTGTTAAGTGTCAGCCACCCCTCGACACTTCCGAAAACCTTACTGCGACAAAAAAATATCAAGAAAGTAGTTTTGAAAGTTGTATGTATGCATTTCCTGTTTAAAACTGTCCATTGGATGAAACTAATTCATGGTTAAGTGAGTTGCTGCCCTCGCAACTAAGCAATAAGGATTCTATCAACTTTTTAATTTCATTTGTCTTTCTCTCCGATGATATCTTATCTACACAGAAGGATAGAACGTAATTCCTTAGCATTGTGTGCACCCTCAAAGTTGCCTGGCTGGAATGCTCCCCAGGGAGTGGAAAACATGCACTTATTAATTGCTGAATTAATTGCAGTATGCATCCAATGACCGGGGTAATAATATCATTGTAAAGCGCTTAGAGATGATTATCAATTATATCAGGCGCTATATAAATCAAGAATTGTATTATTATTATTGTTATTATCTTACGTGGCTAGTTTCACAAATCATCACTCCATCCACACCTGTCTCTAAAAAGGTTTGCAAACTTTACAAGACCTTTTTTTAATGGTACAGTATTACGAAAGTTGCATGCATTCACTTTTTAAAACCTCTGTACATGTTGGAGTTAGCTACCCTCACAACCGTACCCTAGGGATACGATCCAATTAATTTGTTTTTGTCTTTCTCTCTGTTATTATCTTACGTGGCTAGTTTCACAGATCATCACTCCATCCACACCTGTCTCTAAAAAGGTTTGCAAACTTTACAAGACCTTTTTATAATGGTACAGTATTACGAAAGTTGCATGCATTCACTTTTTAAAAACTGTTTATACATGTTGGAGTTAGCTACCCTCACAACCCTACACTAGGGATACGATCAATTTAATTTTATTTGTCTTTCTCTCTGATATCTTACGTGGCTGGTTTCAATGATCATCACTCCATCCACACCTGTCTCTAAAAAGGTTTGCAAACTTTACAAGACCTTTTATAGTGGTACAGTATTTCAAAAGTTGCATGCATTCACTTTTTAAAAACTATATGTGTTGGAGTAGGCTGATTTCATGGATGACCAAGTTAACACGCCTGTGAAACTTGCTGCGAGAGCAGAGATTTCATAAACAAATTTAACTAAAATAGTATCATGATGAGCCTAAACCCACTTCCATATAAAAAAACAACCTTTTGGCATTAAAAATGCTGATAGAGTTCTTACATGAAAGTTGTTTGCGTTATGGGCACTTGTTTAAAATGTTGTACATGTACGTGTCTGCGAATTGTTGATTACATGGTCGAGGGAAACACTTTGGAAACATTCACGGCTGAATGCAATGCAACTCTCGCAACCCACCCTTTCGACTTAATTATTTAAACTAGATCAAACAAGAAATCTTTTAAAACAGCTGGTTCGTTGGAGGATGCTAATTTCACGGTTGAGGGAGATCTACTTTCTAATACCGGAATCCCGGCAAACTCTTACGATACATCAACCACATTGAATTGGAGTCTTTCTCTTTTGTGAGCTGCCACGTAGCAAGTTTCATCTCATATCGGTTATCACAACATCTCCAGGTTTTGACTTTGTTAGTTTTTAACTTGATCTAATTAAATTAACATAAAACTAGATCAAACATGAAAATTAAACAGATTACCGGTTTCGACAAAGTTGGAAAATATTTTATCAGAAATTTAAGCCTCTAATATTTTCAGCGAATTGTGATTCTTGATTAATAATCACAAAGTATATTTCATAACATAACAAATTCTTCAAATTAACTTTAGGTGTGATCCTCTTTAATGCAATCACGATCATATTAAAGGGACTTAGTAACATTGTCCAAATCCTCAAAATAAAATTTTAATTCTAGTGGTTCCCTTTATACCTTGTTGTATTCGTATTAACAATAAAATCATGGGACAGGTTTCGTTTTTTCAAATTTCCCTTTCGTTACAAAGATATGTATGATTGAAGTATTCAAAGTGAGTGCAGTGAGTTACTGAATATCACTTTGCATTTTCGCTCATTACTTGGCCATACAATGTCCATTTGACTTGAAATTTTCACACAATACCCTGTGGACATATGAGATAACAACAATATACATTGCACCAACCATTCATCACTTTTTGCACATGTCAACAAAGTTACTAGATCCCTTTAACTCAAAGGACAGTTTGATTCTGCTATAAGATGTATTCTATAGACCCTAGACAGAGCATTTTCAGGACCAGTCCAGAAGGGGTTAAATTGTTTGTTGAGTGGGGATTTAGCCCCCAAACTCCTGAAAAAACATCATGATGAAAATATATAACATAGCCCCTGTCCAGTAAATTTATCTTTTTGTCATTAGGTTGAAATGATAATCTAGAAATGTATGACAAAATGAGTTGACTCATTCCCTTCGTCCCCTTCGAGATTTTGAAATCCACATAGACTTGGTACATAGCCCACCAAGCTCCAGTAGGCAAGGGGTTAAACTGTAGAGGGGCCCCCAGTGAAAGTTTTTGTTTTAGTCATAAAAGTTTTACGAGTTTGAAAACGGTCCCTGACAGCGCAACTTGTCCGTACCTACTTCCCATGAGCGACCGGGGGGAGTCACATGGCATGACCAATTAGCGATCCCCGTCCAATACATACATGTACTGTAGCTCCCCAAATTTAGCCCTCAACATATCCATGGAAATAACAGTCAGGCCCTGGCCAGTAAATGTATTGTTTTGCCATTGGGTTAAATTATTATCTGAAAATATATGACAAGAGTGTGATTAACTTTAGAAAAGAAAGCCCCAAGTAAAAGTTATTGTTTTTTTGTCGCAAAAATTGTACGAGATTGTAAACTGTAACTGACAGCGCAACAAGTCCGTACTTCCCGCGTGCGACAGGGGGCAGTCACATGGCGTGACCAATTAGCGATCCCCGTCCAATACGTAACTCCACGCATCATATTTCATCCATAAAATTTATGACAAATGACCACAAAGTGACCGCAAATCGATGGCTGCAAGACTAAAGGCGATGGTTTTAGAGAGTATATATTATGATCATCTGAATTTTTACACCATGATGGTGCAAAAAAAATTATACTGGACAGAAATCAAATCACCTAATTTCCACTTGTGCTTCCCCCCTACCATGTGATCTGTCTGCTAGAACCGACAAACTTCAATTATCTCTGCACCAAATGTTTGCAAAAGAAAATAAAAATGTGTAAACTATAGTTCTAAGCTATTGAAACTGTGACCTACATGTACATATAACAGCGTGTTCACACACACAAATTTTCATCCCTTTATCATGACTAAAGAATCATGACTAACGAAACGTCGTATAAAGAATCATGATTAACTAAACTACCCGAATGTTCACACACACAAAACAAGATCCCAAAACAGGTGGCATTCAGCTGCACGAAACATCGTATACTGTAAGTGCGTAGTTTGCTACTGCGCAGTGTGTTGTCTTTTTTCTGTCTGCGGGGCGTTAAGCCCCGCCCAGTCGTATAGCTAATCATGATTAAACAAGCGACCGGTTGTTCACACACAAAACGATCATGATTCTATAGTCAGCTCTCGTACGAAACGATGCTCAAACCCCCGTTTCGTTAATCATGATTAGCTATACGACATTTCGTTAAGGGAGCGTTCAGACACACAATTTCCAACAATTTCCGTCGTATAGCTAATCAGGAGCTGATTCTTTAGTCAGCTCCTGATTAGCAATACGATGAAATTTTTGTGTGTGAACACGGGGTAAAACTTGACAGATGTACACATAATTCAAGGATAAAATATCCAACAAAACTAACATCAGAAACTGAAACTTACACCCATCAATTATCTTTGCACCAATAGTTTGCAAACAAATATACCTTTTTAACTGCTAGGTCATCTAAAAATACCCTCCAATCAGAGATGCACATGGGGGTTTAATATACTAAAATTGACACCTACTCAATTAACTCTCCACCACAAATTTGACATAAGACTTGCCAAATTCCTACAAAAATACCAAAATCAGAGACAAACACTGGAACCGACACCCATCAAATTATCTCTCTGCACGAATTTGACACGATAATTGCAAAATTTCAGGGTATTTTGTCCAAAAATATTGAAATCAGAGACATAAGGGCCACAACGCACTAATATTCACTTCCTTTAAGTCATTATATCCAAGTTATATCTGGCACTATTACTGCTGAATAAAACAAACAATATTTAAAACATAAGAGACTAACCAGAAGTAAATAGTATAAACTTAAAATTAGCAAAGAAAAGGGTGTTTCTTCGAGATTCAAACCAGAGACCTCCAAATCGCTTGACTGCTGCTCTACCAGTTGAGCTATAGAAAACCCTTACGCTGTTATTGTGACCCTGATACCCCTTAGTATTAAACACTCGTGTTGGTCAGAAGTTATTATAAACCTGGCACAAACCCGAAGGATTAGGAAATCGAATTAGGGAGAAAAAAAACTGTGAAGAAACACACATGTGGATGATTAGCTTTTGATTAGTTTTGTGCTTAAAAAACATAATTTCAATATGGTATCATCATAAACATAACATTTGCAGCTTCAATAATTGAATATGAAATGTTTCAAAAGGGATAAGGAATACATGTGATAACCATTATTACTATCCTTATGTGATGATCCAATAGCATGCAACAGTCGTTTCTAGATACAAAATGAATATTACTCTTTTGTATATAAATTGTAATTGTTGTTATACATGTGTATGTATGCAAAGTCAATGTGATACAAGATATTATTTCATAAAAAATGTATTTGAATTACTTACTCAGATGCAAATTCTTGCTCCTTCCTGTGTATTAGAGAATGAAAAGAGAAATAAAAATAGATGGACAGGGAGATAAAATGAAAAGAAAAAAGTTACATTTTAATAAATTACAAGGTACATGAATTTGGAACAGAAAAAGAAAGAAAAAAATGTACCAAAATTAATCATCGGTAGAGAAAGATAGGGGCGCTAACTCACTTTTTGATAATCATATTTAAAGTTTGGGAGCCCTGTAGAAACCAATGTACATGTAGCTCTCTTTATTACAAAAGAAAATGAACAATGGACAATTTTATAATAATTTCAGAAACAGAAATACCTCTTTTTTTCACTATCAGAGGGTGTATTATTTTATAATAAATGTCATCAAATTTTGTTTCGTCAATAAAGCTGTGAAATAAAAAATATTGGGTGCAAGAACAATTGAGGCTTTAATCATGATTGCAGGAACAAAAATTAAGATGTCACACTGATAAAATAAAGTAAAGACTCCGGGAAATTCAATGAATACCTATTTTTATATTCCCTATCAAGCTCTGCATTAATATATTGCCCAATAAAAGCCATCAATTTGTTTGTTGTCAATAAAACTTGTGAAATAAAACGTGCCAGCATGCAAGAACAAGTGAAAGTTTTTTAACGACTTCAGGGAACAGAAAGTATTAAAGATGTCACACTGATAGAAGACCGACGATAACAATTTCATGGATAACTACCGTAGAACACCATCGTCAAGCACCCCCAATCACCTATATGCATCTTGCTTTTAAAGAGCGCCCGCTCTCTGTCCAAACAGGAAACTTTAATCAAGAATGCAAAATAATGGTGAGGAATATTCATGAGGATAATAATGGAGGTGAATCTCATGGAAACGTCTTTAAAAGCAAGATGCGTATAGGTGCTTGGGGGTGCTTGACGTTGGTGTTCTACGGTATTGCATTTTTTCGTTATCAAACTTTGCATAACCTCAAAGCGAATGCCATGATCATTTTTTGCCAATAAAGCAGCGAATAAAACACGTCAGGTGCGAGAACAATTGAAACTTTAATCATGATTTCAGGAACCAAAATTAAGATGTACACACCGATAAAAGGCTAGTACAGACTGATAGCTTCATGAATAACCTATTTCGTTTACCCTCTCTCGAGTCCCACTTTCTGTCTGGCCTTTTTATATCTTTCTCCACATGTTTTTGATTCATGAATGATCTACACGTACATGTAAGCATCGGCGGTTGAGAAAGGGAAGGGTGCTAAAGTAATATTTTTAACTTCTGAGCTCTTCATATTTAAAGTTTGTATATATTTTCACTTTCAAAGAAAACAAATACAGACCCACCATGTTGTGTGAAAAACCTTTTGAATAACAAAAAAGCGTGTACAAAGCATACACTTTCAGACAATGCCACATCAAATTTAATTGTGTCACTTTGTGGTGGACGGTTGCTGGAATATGGGGGAAAGGGAAATATAAAAATTAGTAACAGAAACAGATTTAGGGGTTGATGAGGAAATGCACTCGGGTTGGAGTTCTTCTACTTCGTTGGAAACAAATAAAAAAGCTGAATTTGAAGTTTTTCGTCATTATAGGGGGGGGGGGGGGGGATCTCGGCCGACGAATGCGCGGCTGCCATACAATTTGGCACACAGATAGCTTGCGACATAATCTACAAGAGTTAAACCACTATTATACAAAATACCCACTAACACCTATTGGCAAAACGATTCAAAGATGGTGCACTAACCACTTTCATGGGGTTTTTGATTTTGCATAAGATTAAAGAAAAGACTGAGGTCGGCTGACAGATTGATGACGTGGACTCTCTTCCCAGCACAATCTACAAACCACTTCCACACCCCTCTTGAGGAACTTTAAAGGTTCATTATTTATTTAACATGCAGTCCGGCAAGGTTTCTTAAATAGCTTGCCCCAAAACTTAAAGGGGTATTCCGGGCCTGATAAAACTATTCATTATTTGAATGAGCAGAACAAGAGGAATAATTGGTGAAAATTTGATCAAAATCGGACAGGAAACACGGGAGTTAAACCTATTTGAACATCATGTAGTAATGAGCGATCGTTTCAAAATTGCCGCCAAATGCAACATCATGCACGAGCAACTCACCATAGCTTTAGTACATGAAAATACACTTAATTCTCATTTTCATAGCTAAAAATTAATTTTCCCTGCTTGTTTTCACGAATTCATAGAAGAATACTGATGGGCCCACCTCATTGGAATTTGTAAGCTCATAAATTTGCTTTGTTATGAAGAAAATTAAAATTTTGTAAAATTTCCATGTAGAAGTCAAAATGGCTACAGCTCGCAAGTGACGTCACGATCGATAGCAGTTGCGAACGATACTAAAAATCGGAGCAAAGTTCATCCTGTCATAACTTTTTTATTGCTCTACCGTTTTGGCTCAGATTTTCGATCATGATTCTTCATATTCACCTCATTTTATAGCAGACATCACATTTCTTGGGTGGAATTCCCCTTTAAGTTGCTCGCCCGACTTTGGTCCAGTATGTTAGACAATTTTGTATTCATTAACATTTAAAATATTGAAAACAACAACTTAAGAAGTAATTTTAATGAGATCACAGCTTTATTCTGATCTTCATTGCTTATTCTTCTGGCATTGTGTCCTATGACCTGGGTGATTAGAGATGATACATATTTATATTAGGCATTATACAAAACAAGCATATTATTATTATCGTTATCATGAACACAGCCACACATTTACTTGTCATTATTAACTAAAGCATGACACTCAGACATAGAACTTTTTATGTGACATCTGAAAAATCATTTATAGATCGATGATCTATTAAACAAGAGAATCAATTATATATGTTTTGTTTTTCAAATGCTAACCACACTTTTCTTTGGATGCAAACACCCCATAATGCCTTTAATTCCCCACCATCAGTTTGGACATTAGGGTATAAGTGGGCTCGTGGGAGAGGAAAGGGGGATTATGTTGGCTAGGGGGAAAGGTATAATCTCTGTATCTACGAACAAATGCACAATTAGTTTGCAACCTTATGTTTATGCTGATAATATAAATAAAGTTTATGCCGTGGCATTTCAGGGCAAGGTCTTTCCATTTTGTTTTCAAACAGTGATTAGTAGGAATGGAACTTTTAATCGTCCATCAGCAGTTGGACACTTTTTGTATAACAAAATCAAACTACATGTACTTGCGAAAGGGGAATGCTGCGGTTAAAAGAAAATATCTCTATCTGCGATCAAATGCAAACTTTATTAACATCATTGTATTCATACTTTTAATAATGTTACAGTGTTGCATTTGGGGATAAAGTTTTCCAAATTTATTCAAACGTTGAAAAGTAAGAATGGAATGTTAATACACAAGAATCCCAACTGCTGAGGAAAAGTGGATTTAAAAGAAAGTTACAATCTTAATATCTGTGATCGAATGCAAACTTTATTCACATCATGCTATGTATATATTATTTATGCATTTTAAGCCATGGCATTCGGGGATAAGGTTTTCCAAATTTATTTAAACATTGAAAAGTAAGAATGGAATGTTAATCCTTCTCCATCAATAGTTTGGAATGGGCATGCTATGGGAAAGAGAAAAGGAAAGAAGGAATTATATTGGCTAAAGAAAGAACATTCTAATCTCAATATCAGTGATAGAATGCAAACTTGATATACTTGTAATATTTATACATTTTAAGCCGTGGCATTTTGGGATAAAATTTTCCAAATTTATTTAAACATTGAAAAGTAAGAATGGAATAATAATCTTCCTCCATCAACCGTTTGGACTTGGTGTGCTCAGGAAAAGGGAAAGTGGAGATTACAGTGGCTAAAGGAACATTATAATCTCAATATCTGCGATAGAATATATGCAACCTAATACACATCATTACTTGTATAACATTTATCAAATTCATGAAAAGATGATTCAAATTTACACGCATTCTTAACTGATCCTAGCTGAAAATGTGTCTATAAAGGGAACCTGGTGTTTCATGTACCAACTCTATGGGGATTTCAAAACCTAGTATGAAACAGGTTAATATATAGTTCTATAATAATGGTTTTAGAATGAAAGGTCTCCAATTTGTCAAACAGTGAAAAGTTAAAATGGAAATGGAACTTTAATTTTCCATCATCAGTTTGGCCTTTTTGGCAAGCTCAGGGGAGGGGAAAGAAGGGATTATAGTGGCTGAAGAAAACCAGTAATCTCAAAATCTGTGGTCAAACATTTTTTGAGGCCTTGTTTTATCTCGCTTTAAAGAACCGTCGATTACACTTTCTTTGTGAAATTCAGCAATCCTAGAAATTACATTTTGTGGCCCAGTCCGGCATCAAAAAAACATGATTTCTCAATCTTTAGCCTGGCCAAAAACCTTAATCTGTTGGCCCAAAACAAAGAAATAAATTAAAAACATCTTTCATATTTGGTTTCCCATTTGGGTATTTAGAAAATGGATTAATGACATTTTAGTGGCCCTTGGCCAGCGCGTCATTGCTAATTTTGAGCCCTGCCTTTAATAAGTTATAATCATTATTAAGTACACAATAAGTTCACGTTAGGTTAAGAAGCTCAGACGTACATTGCATTACCCTGATGTGTACTAAAAGAACAGCAAATTGTTCAATGAATAACCGATCATATGACACATGGCATTTGCAAGTGGAAGTCATGCGCTTCATAAACTCGCTAAATTTTAGGCCCTATTTGAACCCCAAGTTCACAAAAAAGTTAAGAAACTCAGACGTATTAAATCAAATTAACCTGACCTACACTAATGTACATTAAATGCACAGCAAATATTAAATTGTTTATATTAAACTTTATTATTAAACACGTTCAATGAATTACCGAACATATGATACATGCCATTTGTAAGAGGAAGTCATGTGCTTCATGAACTCGAAAATTTGTACGTGCAAGCATGTGGGAAGGAAATTTCTTGTTTCTGGGTAATCACGTAATAACAATTTTGATCCAAAGATCTTAATTTGAGGAGAAATATTTATGTACGTGTAAATTTTAGCTGCTACAAGGAGGAAATTTGAAAAGGGGAAAAGTAGGATTATGTGCTAGCGTGCATGTCAATTGCTGGCATGTTTGCAAGAAGGCAGCTTTTTAACCCATTGCGTACAGGAACCTGGTGGGTTTTGTAATAACTCTAAGGGGATTGCAAAATCTAGTAGGGAACAGGTTAACCCATTGCCTATGGAAACCTAGTGTACTGTGTTTTAACTCTATGGGAAAATCAACATCTAGTAAAATAAAGGAACAGATTAATGCAGCTTTTGATTATGTAGGATGTTTGAGCGAGGGGGCAAGAAAGTTTCTTAAAACGTTGGAGAACAAAGTTCTTTTTCCTTTTTTAGAGGACTTAAAGATAACAATAATAATTTGTATTTATATAGCACCTAATATGATTGATACTCATCTCTATTAAGCCCTTTACAATGTTAGTATTAACATTGGAAACACACACACAGTCGACCTGCACGAAAAAGTGCTCTTTCTCAACTCCCTGGGGGAGTATTCTAGCCAGGCTACCTATCATAGGTGCTTACATATACATGTACATTGAAATATTTCAAATTAAACCCATCCAAGTTTACAAGATTTTGGTTTAACATCGACTGTCTATAGACTACAACAAGATAATTTTAGAACCAGTCCTGAATGGGTTTAAGTCTAAAATCAATGATGTGGGACATTCTCTCCAATTACTCCTTCCATTTTATCTATGCAATTCATCAGACTGTATTAGGCCCGGCGCAGACAGAGCCGACTCGACCCGATCCGACTGGTTTTCAGTCAGGCTAGAGTCTTTTTCGCTCAGTCGGAGCCGATCCAACAGGTTTAATCAGCCTCGAATGACCTCCGACTGGCACTTCACTGGCAAAACCAGGGCCCTGAGGCAGCGCATACTGAGTTAATCAGGCTGAAAACCAGTCGGATCGGGTCGAGTCGGCTCTGTCTGCGCCGGGCTTTATATGCATATACATTTATGAAGATGATATATCTCTAGCGAGGAAATAGTTAAACTATGATGGGATGTCAGAATCATTTTGTGATTAGGAGCTACATGTATGTGAACAAATCTTGTGATCTTTGCTCAGAAAGGTCAGGCTTGAGGATATTTTTACTTATGTGGAAAGATTTCAATGACCAATATTAATCATCTTGTGACTAATACATGATCCAATGACATAATTATGTTTGAAATATGTCTCTATACATTTGAAATAATATTTCTGACGATTAATCTGTGAATCTCTCTATCAATTTAACTAATTTTCTGCATTTCCTTGGATAACATGTTTCTAGTCACACGTACACGTACATGTACATGTACGACATGTGATAGAATGACGATGGCTAAACATGACAATCACAATTGGTTTATAGCGAATTGCTGGTTATACATGTGACCAAAAGGCGATGCCTAAACATGATAATCATTATTGGTTATTGTGGGTATTAAATAGAAAGACGATTGCTAACATGATTATGATATTCATATCGGGCGGATCGATTTAGGGAAAAGTGGGCGAGGTAAGTCAGGTAGGTAGGTGAACTTGTTGCCCTAGTTGTAGTGCTCTATGATGATGCAGGACCAGCCCTGTATCCACTGATCTACTGCGGACATGGTGTGGCAAGATCGGTAGAGCGCCTTCTTTCCAATCATGGGATCCCGAGTTCAAAATGAGTATATGCCTATTTAAAGAACCTGTCTTTAAATACAATTTTTTCTAAGGGCCACTCGAGCCACCAAAATCTAGTGGCTTAAGTACAGCTCTATGGTACTATCTCACCAACACAGTACAAACACTTATGATTACTGACTCGAAATGGGGTAGGTATAAAGTCTGATAGAAAAGAATCTCCCATGTAGGGTCGGTTATTTCTACAGTCATGATCGCGTTATTCTTTCCATACGCGTAAAAACGCGTATAACGCACGGGAAAAATAACGCGTATATACGCGTCTTGCGGGAGCGCATTGCAAGGCGCATTTTATTTCATAGCGCCATCTACGGCGACCTATTTTTAAGGCGCCTCTGCAGTGCACTGCGTGTGCATGCGCCAATGGTATGATGCGTTCCAAAAGCTGGAAATGAGCGAATATGAAGTGGTAATTAAAAAAAGATGTTGCGTCTTAAACAAAAAAATGTTCTTATCGATTTCACTTCATTACAGAACTTATTTTTGTATTATTTTTTCGTCCGCTAGAATTGATAGAACTAGCACAATTACGATAATAGTATTACCAACAAATTTTCCTGCCCATTTCACTTGATTACGGAGCAGTAGTTTCAATTCATTTTTCGTCCGCTAGAACTGATCAAATCAGCGAAATCACAATGATTGTTTGATAGACAAGTTTTCTTCCGGTTTTCACTTGAAAATGGAACTAATTTCTATTTATTTTCGTCTACTAGACTTTTCAGATAAACGTAACTACGATACTTGTGTTTATTGTATGATTTTCTTACCGACTTTACTTCATAACGGAACTCATTCCGATTTGTTTTTCGTCTTCTAGACAAATCAAATATGCTTAATACCTGCGATCAATGTTTTATTGTGAAATAATCTTACCGATTTCGCTTACTTTCAAAACTAAGATTAAAAAAAAAACGGGATCGCATAGAAAGGCGCTTTTCTTTCTGACGACTTATTTGTTTTTCGCCCGCTAAACGATCGTTGTTTTATTGTTAAATGTTTTTATATATTTTGCTTATTAAAAAAATAGTACCATCGTTGTTTTATTGTTAAATGTTTTTATATATTTTGCTTCCTTACGGAATTAACGCCGACTATTTTTAAATTCCTACCTCGAACAGGAAACGCGTATATACGGGAGCGCTTTGATAAGCGCTTATTATGACTACTTTATTTCTTTTCCGCCCGCTATACGGGAGCGCTTTGATAAGCGCTTTTTATTATGACTACTTTATTTCTTTTTCCGCCCGCTAGACTTATTAAAAAAGCGTAATTACGATCATTGTTTGCTTGTGAAATTCTTACCGATGTTGCTCCCTTATACGGAACTAATTTCCATCATTTTTGAATGCGTACCTCGAACGTGGAAACGCGTATATATATACCTTTATCCCGTTATACGCGTTTTTTCCCGTTAGAGGTACGCATTTAAAAATGAGCGAAATTAGTTCCGTATAAGGAAGCAACATCGGTAAGAATTTTCACAACAAAACAATGAACGTATTCTGGCTAATTAAAGAACAACTAATAATGAAAAAATGCTAATTACGCTTAAGTCTAGCGGGCGAAAAAGCAACATGAACAAAAACATTTAACAATATAACAATGATCGTAATTAAAAGTAAGTCGTTGTTATGTAATGCGCCTAACTATATGCGCTCCCAATTTTTAACGGGAAAAAACGCGTATAACGGGAAAAAGGCGTGTATATACGCGTTTCCCCGTTCGAGGTACGCATTTAAAAATGAGCGAAATTAGTTCCGTATAAGGAAGCAACATCGGTAAGAATTTTCACAACAAAACAATGAACGTATTCTGGCTAATTAAAGAACAACTAATAATGAAAAAATGCTAATTACGCTTAAGTCTAGCGGGCGAAAAAGCAACATGAACAAAAATATTTAACAATATAACAATGATCGTAATTAAAAGTAAGTCGTTGTTATGTAATGCGCCTAACTATATGCGCTCCCAATTTTTAACGGGAAAAAACGCGTATAACGGGAAAAAGGCGTGTATATACGCGTTTCCCCCGTTCGAGGTACGCATTTAAAAATGAGCGAAATTAGTTCCGTATAAGGAAGCAACATCGGTAAGAATTTTCACAACAAAACAATGAACGTATTCTGGCTAATTAAAGAACAACTAATAATGAAAAAATGCTAATTACGCTTAAGTCTAGCGGGCGAAAAAGCAACATGAACAAAAACATTTAACAATATAACAATGATCGTAATTAAAAGTAAGTCGTTGTTATGTAATGCGCCTAACTATATGCGCTCCCAATTTTTAACGGGAAAAAAACGCGTATAACGGGAAAAAGGCGTGTATATACGCGTTTCCCCGTTCGAGGTACGCATTTAAAAATGAGCGAAATTAGTTCCGTATAAGGAAGCAACATCGGTAAGAATTTTCACAACAAAACAATGAACGTATTCTGGCTAATTAAAGAACAACTAATAATGAAAAAATGCTAATTACGCTTAAGTCTAGCGGGCGAAAAAGCAACATGAACAAAAACATTTAACAATATAACAATGATCGTAATTAAAAGTAAGTCGTTGTTATGTAATGCGCCTAACTATATGCGCTCCCAATTTTTAACGGGAAAAAACGCGTATAACGGGAAAAAGGCGTGTATATACGCGTTTCCCCGTTCGAGGTACGCATTTAAAAATGAGCGAAATTAGTTCCGTATAAGGAAGCAACATCGGTAAGAATTTTCACAACAAAACAATGAACGTATTCTGGCTAATTAAAGAACAACTAATAATGAAAAAATGCTAATTACGCTTAAGTCTAGCGGGCGAAAACAAAATGACTAGTCATAATGAAAAGCGCTTCTCGAAGCGCTCCCGTATACGCCCCCCCCCCCCCCCCCCCGCCTACATACCAGACTCATTTTGCTGACGCAGACGTTCGGACCGCATCATTGCCTTGCATGTTTTTCATTTGTTTGTTTATTTTTTTCGTTTTGTCTTGGTACGTTTTTATTTGTTTACGTTGTTGCATGATTCACGGAACTTTATTTTTAACAGGTGACATAAACAAACATCTTTTGTTTTAATTTGCTTTACATTTAAATAACCCTTACCCCGTTTCATGAAACATTCTATGTGAGTTACTTTCATATCAATAGTAACTACCAGGAAATTCTCGAATTTGATTCGATGAAACCAGTACTGTCATGGTAGTTACTAGCAGAGATATTATTATATTCCTGTTTTATGGACTACCGTATTTTTTTCTATAAACTAATTTCTTATTTGCTACTTTTTGTGAAATTGAGGGTCAATTCATATATTCAGTCTTATAATTTTCAGTTGTGTTTATATTAATTTCGTCTTTGATTCCGTTTTTGATACCGTTGATTTACCATTGGGGCCATGATATGTTCATTTGTGTAACAGTAAAGGCCCACTGGACACAACAGTGGTGTCATTGTTGTCTGGTAATGCATATTCTGAGTCATGGAAGAGGTCATCGTTATATTTCATGAGCAGCGCAAATATTCATTACCGGACATGGTTGTGGCTGTATTAGTCTCAATAAGCACAACTAGGTACATTACTGATGCAAGCCAAACGACACAAATTCCTATGTTTTATGATCGTTCTTACTAATCAACACGTTACTACTTAAACTAACATCTTTCGAATTTTGCTGCGTTGTTACTTTATACAACCATGCCCATGTTTGAGCTGAGCTGTCGTTCGACATGTCATTCACACGTACATGTAAGTTTTTTTGAATTTATATATCGGTTTTGCATGTATTCGTTAACTTTCTTACTCGTTAATCGAATTTTCATTTGACTATACTGTCTGTTGGTACTGCATTATTCCTTTATTTTTGTTTCGTTTAGAATTGACATTGTTATTGTTAACATTTCCGTTCTTGTTATAGATTGTTCGAATCACATCTCCCATGACTAATTAGTGTTAATCTAGATCATTTATTCATGAAAATTGTTCGACATACTTGCTATTTGTGTTGATAGATTCTCTTTTGACAGAAGGAATGATCGATCATTTTACAATGTTGGTTTGAAATGTATATTTTCTGCTTGCTTTGCATATAATTGATATATGTTTATGGTTCAAATGATGGTACACGATTACTTACGAAACTTTATAAGGAATAATCTGGATATTGTTTCATTACAAAATGTAGTGGCGTTATATTTTGAGACACCCCGTAATGTTTTGCGGCTGAGAATGCAAATTTATTTTACCTATTATCATTTTTTATGCAGAATTAACTCTAATTGCATGGAGGACGACTCTCATCGTTTCTTCTTTCGTATCTTCCAGGCATCAGCGAAGTTCCACACCTTGTCATGGCGAACGGAGCGTGTAGATTGCTGACTGCTAAATCCACTACCGGATACAATCACTGACAATATATTTGCGTCCAAGGTGAAGACTTGAGCCCAGTCTCAGGATTTATCATCTCCTTCTGCAGCCAAATCTAGCCCGGGCAGCGCGGCCAAAACTTGCCGGGATGGTGCTGCGAAATCAACCCCTACTGGTGCCGAACAAGAAGCTCTACGTATACCCAGCCGATCAACTGTCCACTGAATGACGAATGAACTAAATTTGAACGAATTGGAATATGGATATAATTATCATGGTAAAACCATGATACTTTGGTTTTCCGGCTCAATTTTGAGATTGTGCCAACCAAATTGACAATAGGAGTAAACGAATTCACGCGATTTGCGATCACCGTGTCGAAGCAGCATTCAAGTTCTTCAATATATCGTTTATATTGTTCAAAATCACATTTTCATCTATCATGATTATGGTAATTCAAAATTGTATGTAGTTGCTGCTGGCGCTTGTGCACATTCACGAATTTGAGTGCCCATTAAATAACTCTTGTGTCGATTCACAAAGGCGTATACTTGAGAAACATGCAAGAATTCGTGCGCATCTTTCTGGAATTTGAAAAAACGATACAAACGATCACGCGCCAATGCGTGATTTTCAATGACTTTTAATAAATTCGGTTGATAAGAAAGTGTCAAATTGAGCTGGAAAATCAATATTATATTTATTTTTAATTCAATCTAAAATTGATATACAACTAACGAATGGGCTTTTTGTGATAGTCAAATCTATTACCGAGATGAGCTCACAATGATTTTTGTATTAATAATATTTGCATACATTACAGAAGCGGTCTTTTAGTGTAGTTGCATCTTTTTGATGTGCACACGGAACACACGTCACGCTCGGCTTCCTATGTTGAATACGATTTTGGGGGTCAAACGCAACCTTCGTTTATATTTATTCAATAACCTAGTCTAAAGTGTAATGAATATTATTTTGCTATTAGTTGTATTTTTATATTTCTAATTTAATTGATCAATCAATAATATGTGCAGCATTTATGTTGTTTTATATCAAGATTAAACCTAATCATTTTTTTTAACTATAGAGAATAGTTGAATATGGATATAATTATCATGGTAAAAATGATACGTTGGTATATAAACTGCAGTATCTTAATATTTTGTATATGATTTATTTTTAAAGTCACTATATTTTTAAAGTATTGAACTAAATCACAGAAACAGTACTAGCTATTAGGTATATTTTAGAACAACCTGTAATCAGAGCAAGCACGATGGTAGCTGTGATGCAACACATTGTGGTCTATATTCGCCCAGACCACTGGAATGTGGCACACACAACATAACCCAGCAGGAGGTCAACCACTGACCTCCTGCATCGACCATAGCTGAGCAATGTCAGCTGTTCAGTAAATTACATCTTTA
Organism: Echinarachnius parma; assembly: GCA_037951105.1. Taxonomy (NCBI): domain Eukaryota; kingdom Metazoa; phylum Echinodermata; class Echinoidea; order Clypeasteroida; family Echinarachniidae; genus Echinarachnius; species Echinarachnius parma. Next base: position 14,367 of record JBAMJV010010215.1, on the reverse strand, counting down.
CATGTATATACTGTATAATTGTCTGTAGGGAGAGATCCACTTTTGCACGCCAAAATTTAAAAGCGAGGCTATTGTCTTATATGAAAGGAAATGTCATTTAATAATAAAATGACCACTTAAGATGTTACCTTATTTTATTCTTTGTTGACAGTGTTTCTCAACCCTTTTTTTAACCCTATGCCCACTTTAGCTCTTTCGAATTTCATCGAGGCGCATCTTACAAAAACATATTAGGAAACAAATTACAATAAACCAGATAATATGTGGTATAATGTCAGTTGCAATGCCAAAAAATTGTTTACATATCTTTAATGGGTCACTTGTGTTTGCTTGTGGGAAATAAGGTCAAATCGTGGTAACATGTAACATAATATGAAAATTTGAGCTATGGTCAATTAGAATGAGAGACGTCTCATTTTGGGGTTTTTTCGCGGCCCATTTTCGCGGCCCACCTGAAAGAGGTCCGCAGCCCACCAGTGGGCCGCGCACCGCTGGTTGAGAAACACTGTATTAAAGCAAACATAATTGTTTTAGATGAAATTGCTTATAAGGATCTATTCTCTGTCCAAATAATGAGTATCTGTTTTGCATTGGACTTTCATATGTGCCGCTATAAAGAATTGATAAGTTTCTTTTTGAGCTCGATGTATTACAAATGGTTGGGTTTATGCATATTTACGTTTTATGATCAGATTTCGATCGAATAAAGTACACACAAAAAAACTACCCCTCACGTAAAATGTGTATATGTTTATTAACCGAACACAAACGGTAACTTCCCGGCCCATAATTTCATAACCGATTATTGTTTCAATACGTCATCTTGGCACAATATTGGCACAGTTGTTAGGTTAAATGTGCGAAAATCAGAGATTTTCATTACTTTCTGGTATAATGAGCACAAATTGACAAAATGGCCCAATTCAGAAGCCACAAGGTATTATACGTGCCTGTACATTGTTGTGAATCCGTATGTGGCGGAATACATTGATCATGGCTTATTGATATTTCATTCATTTTGATTTTGTGATGGCACATGTTTTATAATGCATTAGTTGCAATTGTAAAACAGTGTATTTTTTAAAAATTTCCAACTATTCATAATTTGTAATGATGATAGTTTTTTGCGCTTTTGAAATATGACTATTTCTTCTGTAACGTGTGCTCACTAAACCATGGATTAATGGTTACCTCTTACGTTAACACATCGTTTTCCTAATGCTATGGTCACAACCCCTAAAAGTAGCCTGCTCGGCGGCCGGGCGGCGAGTTTTTTAGCCAAAATCGCTCGGTCACCCAGCGGCTGCCACCCAGGCACCGCTGGTTTTTAGGCATCGCTCGGTCGCCGCTGAAGTTTTAGCGCGGAGTTAAAATTTGGGCGGCGCCTGCTCACTTTTCACTCGCCGCCCATAATACTCTCGGTGGCCGAGCGGTCGCCGCCCGGGCACCGACCTAATCGAGCGGTCACCGTCGGGCGATTTAAATTAAAAAATATGTCAAATAAGCCATCGGCTGACGAGCGGTCGCCGTCCGGTCACCGCTGGGAGATCAGTCGGTCACCGGGCGGCGACCGCTCGGCAGCCGATGACCCATTTGACCTATACAGGGTGGCCCCCCCCCCCCCCAAAAAAAAAAAAAAAAACGGAACGGGGCACCTCCCAAATAAAATAACACACGTTTTATGTCCATCGGATAGAGTGTCTTTTCAAATGAACAACGATACCAAGAACAGTCAATTTGGTCATGTAGTTTTTGTTTTAGGACCCTGTGAGTGACACCATGTCAGGTTACTTTTTTTTGACATTTGTTATTAAGCCACCGCGTGATGAATTGCACGAACCGCCTCTCATATCGTTGAGCATCGCGCACTATTGTTAGTGTGCACTCAGCCGTGTGCCGAGAGAATGGGCCTGCTCGCTGAATGGTATTACGGGCAAGGCGTGCAGTTAAACTGGCATTGACTATGTCGAAATCGACACCTGACATGGTCTCACTCACGGCGTCCTTTAACAAAAACTACCTGACCAAAATTATTGTTCTTGGTATTGTTTTTCATTGGAAAGGACACCCTATCTGATGAACATAAACATTATGGTATCATATTTTGGGAAGTGCCCCGTTCCGTTCTTTTTTGGGCCACCCTGTATTTTACCTAAATCGAGCATTGTTTGGAAAATAGGCGCTCCACAAAAAAGTGTGTGTATGTGTGCGCGCCTGTCTTTGTGTGTGTGAGTGTGTGTCTGTGTGTGCGTGTGTGCGTGTGTGTGTCTGTGTGACTTTCAGATGCAAAGGTATCTAGAAAATGTGTTAAACATGCATACTTGTTTTGTAAGTTGATTCATATTCTGTTCGCATACACACACGAACACACACACATACACACTCACACATCCATAATGCGAGTCTATGTTTAATCATATGTTTACTCTTTCATGTACCAACGCAATATATGTGCTTTAAAAATTAATGTAAAAACGGCCCAAGTCCTTAATTCTAAAAACAAGTTTGGGCTAAAAAAGTTTCCTATCTACGTCACTAAAATATGACACCGTACTTAAGTGATAGGTGAGTTTTGTTGCAATGATTTATTGTTCGATAATGAAAAACTAAGTGAAAATTTTGTTAATAACACAATATTTTAATGACCGAATAAACTTCATTTTATCAAACTTTTATCAGAAACAACTGAAATATCCATAATCATAATCATTTGCAGTACATGTGGATTATGTTTAAAAAACTTATTAATGTAATTTTGAACCAGCCTTTAACAAAAATGCTTCCTCTTCTTCAAAAAGTAACAAAATGGGTATTTAAAGGTATAGTCGAGTTTTTGGTAAAGAGAGTAAACTTTTTGTAAAAATGAATTATGGTAACCAAAGCCTGCACCACTTAAATACAAATGAACAGTGAAACTATACTTATCCTTAAAAGGAATTTAAATTCACAAACGACTGAGTAAAGAGCCTGTAAACATTCAAACAGAAGTGTTAATGATAAAGATGGCGCTCTGTTTTAACGCGTTAATAAACTGAATAAGTTAAGTATTTAACTCGAAAATACGCGTTTAACGAGATTGTACGCTCGGAGAGCCGGGTAGGAGTATATAATATGGAGAGATGGCCTTGCTGTTAACAGGTAAGCGTACCCGTACATGTCATGGAAATGTGACGACACTGCAACATACATGTATGATACCCAAATAGATTTATTTAATAAGATTATGTACATGTATGTTTACAGGCTGTTCATAGTTATATGTATTGCACTGAATGATAGAGGAAAAATGATTAACTGTTAATCCCGGTCTGTACCACTGACCTCCACTCGGTGGTCTGTACGAACGCCCGGCCCAGAATCCACCACTTCTCAATTGCTCCATTGCTGCCCATCGTCGCTCCTTACACCGGTTACGACCATCTGTCAGGCTACATGACGAAATTTAGCCCGAGTAATGTTCTCGTGTGCTCTTTTCGTGAGCCTCTGCTCACCGTTCATGTTCTTGCCTGTGTTTCTTTTTAATAATTATTGTTTTAGCCTTAGCCCACACTCTCAAAGATTGGGGGGAATATAGAGTTGTGGCATGGTACTATTATCTTTCTTTTATTGCGTTGTCATTAGCTGATGATAGAGTACCCAACCCACTCTAGATACCAATAGGAGATTATATAGGTCAGGGTGGTGTGGTGACACTGCAACATGTGGTCTTTATGTATAGTATTTTATACTGTTATGACATGGCGTTGGGGGTATAGGCACGGAATATAACACCCCGAGGGATTTTAAATGCTATCGAGGGAAGAGTTTAATAAATAAGTATCTTCTTCACGAAATAGCATTTGAAATCCCGAGAGTGGGAATATTCCGTCCTGTACCCGACAACAAATGTAATAACGGTTTATCGTATGACTGACAAAATCGTTTGCAACTCACTCATAAACATAATATGTACAGAAGCTACAATCATCACACACATGCTGCAGAATTCATGTGCCGAACAGTCGATCGGCGTACTTGTTGAAGTAAGGTATTGAAACGTCATTACGCGCGTAACTCGCCGTGATTAGCGCGTTCACGCTCGAAATATAATGTTTCGCGCTTAATAGTGCCATGGTATAATTTATTATACTGATTATAACACCCCATCTGCCTGTACTATATTTACTAAGTCATGTGATAAACATGTATAGTCAAGATAAGGTTATAAGAAGATGTATGTTAACAAACTGTTCATAACGCGAATATAATGGAAATATACGCGTCATACGCGATGGCATGTCTCAGAGAAAAAACTATGGGAGAGTTCGACTTGTTGTTATGGAAGCGCATTGATACATAGGCGCATTTCATTGTCACGACTTGTTTATTATTTTTAAATGCGTACCTCGAACGCGTAAAAACGCGTATACATGTACATAATTATACGCATTATTTTGTTGTTAATTATTATGTATGTCATGTAATTTCCATCATTTTTAATGCGTACCTTGAACGCGTAAAAACGTGTATACATATACGCATTATTCTCTTTCTTTTATTGCGTTGTCATTAGCTGATGATAGCTACTATGTTCGCAGACGTATAGATTATAAGAGGCCAATGTGCGCAGAGGTTATAGGTACGCATTTCAAAATTAGTTCCGTAAGGAAGCAAAATTGGTAAGAATATTTCACAATCAAACAATGTTCGTAGTTCCGCGTATTTGATAAGTCTAGCGCCTAGCGGGCGAAAACAAATAAGTAGTCACAAAATAAAGAGCGCTTATCAAAGCGCTCTCGTATGTACGCGTTTTCCGTTCGAGGTATATTATACGATTTAAAAAATGATCGAAATCAATTCCGTAAGGAAGCGAATTAAATAAAAAACATTTCACAAAACAATGATCGAATTAACGCCTTTTAAATAAATTTGGCGTACGAAACTGTTCATAACGCGAATAACGCGAATATAATGGAAATATACGCGTCATACGCGATGGCATAATATCTCAGAGAGAAAACTATGGGAGAGTTCGACTTGTTGCTATGGAAGCGCATTGAAACATAGGCGCATTTCATTGTCACGACTTGTTTATTATTTTTAAATGCGTACCTCGAACGCGTAAAAACGCGTATACATAATTATACGCATTATTTTGTTTTCATTATTATGTATGTCATGTAATTTCCATCATTTTCAAATGCGTACCTTGAACGCGTAACAACGTGTATACATATACGCATTATGGTACTATTCTCTTTCTTTTATTGCGTTATCATTAGCTGATGATAGCTACGATGTTGGCAGACGTAGATTATAAGAGGCCAAGGTGCGCAGAGGTTATAGGTACGCATTTCAAAATTAGTTTCGTAAGGAAGCAAAATCGGTAAGAACATTTCACAATCAAACAATGTTCGTAGTTCCGCGTATTTGATAAGTCTAGCGCCTAGCGGGCGAAAACAAATCAGTAGTCACAACATAAAGAGCGCTTATCAAAGCGCTCTCGTATACGCGTTTTCCGTTCGAGGTATATTATACGATTTAAAAAATGATCGAAATCAATTCCGTAAGGAAGCGAATTAAATAAAAAACATTTCACAAAACAATGATCGAATTAACGCCTTTTAAATAAATTTGGCGTACGAAACTGTTCATAACGCGAATAACGCGAATATAATGGAAATATACGCGTCATACGCGATGGCATAATATCTCAGAGAGAAAACTATGGGAGAGTTCGACTTGTTGCTATGGAAGCGCATTGATACATAGGCGCATTTCATTGTCACGACTTGTTTATTATTTTTAAATGCGTACCTCGAACGCGTAAAAACGCGTATACATAATTATACGCATTATTTTTTTGTTTATTATTTGATTTGATTTTATTTGATTTGATTTGAATTTATTTCCATATTTCACAAAAATAAACATTGAACAAGCAATTATACAAACAGACAATTCATTCTAAAACAGTACAATTGTGACCCTGCCTCGTCAAACCCACAAAAAGTCGGCAAAAATCAGTTTGGACCTTTTTATATATTTGGAAAGAGTAGAATCTTAGCTTTAATTTGATATATACCCCAACAAATTTGGACCAGTATAACATGCTCAAAAGGCGATTAAATGTAGGAGAGTGAGCAAGTCTAGTTTTACGAAATAAGGAGAAAACGGCCTCTAAAGATTTTGGATCACCCAGACATGCAGTGCAGATAAACTTTTATAACTGCTTACAAATCATTTTTTGCATCGTTTCAAGACTCAATATTTTAACAGTCGATACGTGAAAACGTACATTTTCAGGTAAAGTAAATAAAATTTATATTTTGGCTTATAACACACAAACCAATCTGGCGACTTTTTGTGGGTTTGACCAGACAGGGTCACAATTATATCAAGAAATTGAAGATTAATACAATAAGATAATACAATAAGATATAACATTATCAATAATTTGTTTGCAAGTAACATAACGTGAAATATGGGGGAACCAAAAAGAAGCGAAGCTGGTAAAAATATTTGGTTCCCACAAGGGGTAATTGTGTCTTGTCAATATTAATCAAGAAAAAATGTAATAAAAGAAAACGAACAAGAAAACTAAAAACAAAAAGAAACGCGTAAAAACGTGTATACATATACGCATTATTCTCTTTCTTTTATTGCGTTGTCATTAGCTGATGATAGCTACTATGTTTGCAGACGTAGATTATAAGAGGCCAAGGTGCGCAGAGGTTATAGGTACGCATTTCAAAATTAGTTCCGTAAGGAAGCAAAATTGGTAAGAACATTTCACAATCAAACAATGTACGTAGTTAATCCGCGTATTTGATAAGTCTAGCGCCTAGTGGGCGAAAACAAATACATGTAAGTAGTCACAAAATAAAGAGCGCTTATCAAAGCGCTCTCGTATACGCGTTTTCCGTTCGAGGTATATTATACGATTTAAAAAATGATCGAAATCAATTCCGTAAGGAAGCGAATTAAATAAAAAACATTTCACAAAACAATGATCGAATTAACGCCTTTTAAATAAATTTGGCGTACGAAACTGTTCATAACGCGAATAACGCGAATATAATGGAAATATACGCGTCATACGCGATGGCATAATATCTCAGAGAGAAAACTATGGGAGAGTTCGACTTGTTGCTATGGAAGCGCATTGAAACATAGGCGCATTTCATTGTCACGACTTGTTTATTATTTTTAAATGCGTACCTCGAACGCGTAAAAACGCGTATACATAATTATACCCATTATTTTTTTTTCATTATTATGTATGTCATGTAATTTCCATCATTTTTAAATGCGTACCTTGAACGCGTAAAAACGTGTATACATATACGCATTATGGTACTATTCTCTTTCTTTTATTGCGTTATCATTAGCTGATGATAGCTACGATGTTGGCAGACGTAGATTATAAGAGGCCAAGGTGCACAGAGGTTATAGGTACGCATTTCAAAATTAGTTCCGTAAGGAAGCAAAATCGGTAAGAACATTTCACAATCAAACAATGTTCGTAGTTCCGCGTATTTGATAAGTCTAGCGCCAAGCGGGCGAAAACAAATAAGTAGTCACAAAATAAAGAGCGCTTATCAAAGCGCTCTCGTATACGCGTTTTCCGTTCGAGGTATATTATACGATTTAAAAAATGATCGAAATCAATTCCGTAAGGAAGCGAATTAAATAAAAAACATTTCACAAAACAATGATCGAATTAACGCCTTTTAAATAAATTTGGCGTACGAAACTGTTCATAACGCGAATAACGTGAATATAATGGAAATATACGCGTCATACGCGATGGCATAATATCTCAGAGAGAAAACTATGGGAGAGTTCGACTTGTTGCTATGGAAGCGCATTGAAACATAGGCGCATTTCATTGTCACGACTTATAATTACATCATGCTAGAAAAGGATACATAATTACAAACAACTAAGCAAAAGGCTTGTAATATTCAGTCACAAAGAGCCGATAAACCGCAAGAGGGCGCACTAAAAAAAAGGTTTTAACGCGTTAATAAACTGAATAAGAAAAGTATTTAACTCGAAAATACGCGTTTAACGAGATTGTACGCTTGGAGAGGGAGGAGTATAATATGGGAGAGATCGCCTTGCTGCTAAGAGGTAAGCGTACCCGTATGATATGTCAGGGAGATGTGATGGCACTGCAACATATTATGATACCCAAATAGACCTATTTATTAAGACGATGTATGTTTACAGGCTGTTCATAGTTATATGTATTGCAATGATAGAGGCGAAATGATAAACGTATAGGGAGAGAGTAGAATGTATAGTTGAGTTCCGGTAAAAGGGGATATGGTCAAACTGAAACGCTGTTTATATCAAAACCTATACACCATTCCATTACAAACTAATAGATTTGTAATTACATCATGCTAGAAAAGGATACATAATTACAAACAACTAAGCAAAAGGCCTGTAATATTCAGTCACAAAGAGCCGATAAACCGCAAGAGGACGCACTAAAAAAAAAGGTTTTAACGCGTTAATAAACTGAATAAGAAAAGCATTTAACTCGAAAATACGCGTTTTAACGAGATTGTACGCTTGGAGAGGGAGGAGTATAATATGGGAGAGATCGCCTTGCTGCTAAGAGGTAAGCGTACCCGTATGATATGTCAGGGAGATGTGATGACACTGCAACATATTATGATACCCAAATAGACCTATTTATTAAGACGATGTATGTTTACAGGCTGTTCATAGTTATATGTATTGCAATGATAGAGGCGAAATGATAAACGTATACGGAGAGAGTAGAATGTATAGTTGAGTTCCGGTAAAAGGGGATATGGTCAAACTGAAACGCTGTTTATATCAAAACCTATACACCATTCCATTACAAACTAATAGATTTATAATTACATCATGCTAGAAAAGGATACATAATTACAAACAACTAAGCAAAAGGCCTGTAATATTCAGTCACAAAGAGCCGATAAACCGCAAGAGGGCGCACTAAAAAAAGGTTTTAACGCGTTAATAAACTGAATAAGTAAAGTGTTTAACTCGAAAATACGCGTTTAACGAGATTGTACGCTTGGAGAGGGAGGAGTATAATATGGGAGAGATCGCCTTGCTGCTAAGAGGTAAGCGTACCCGTATGATATGTCAGGGAGATGTGATGGCACTGCAACATATTATGATACCCAAATAGACCCATTTATTAAGACGATGTATGTTTACAGGCTGTTCATAGTTATATGTATTGCAATGATAGAGGCGAAATGATAAACGTATAGGGAGAGAGTAGAATGTAGAGTTGAGTTCCGGTAAAAGGGGATATGGTCAAACTGAAACGCTGTTTATATCAAAACCTATACACCATTCTAATACATTACAAACTATAGACTTATTAAAAATGCGTAATTAACATCATTTTTATTGTTAATTGTTCTTTAAATTGTTCTTTAAAAAGCATGAATACGGTCATTGTTTTGTTGTGAAAATTCTTACCGATTTTGCTTCCTTATACGGAACTAATTTCGATCATTTTTAAATGCGTACCTCTAACGGATAAAAACGCGTATAATATACAATCATTGTTCTGTTAAATGTTTTTATTTATTTCGCTTCCTTACGGAATTAATTTCGATTTTTTTTTAAAATGCGTACCTCGAACGGGATAAATCGCGTATACGGGAGCGCTTCGATAAGCGCTTTTCATTATGACGAGTTATTTGTTTTCGCCCGCTAGACTTATTAACAAAGCGTAATTAACATCATTATTTCATCATTATTGGTCTTTACCGATTTTGCTTCCGTACGGAATTAAGATGGATCATTTTTTAATTTGTACCTCGAACGGGAAAACGCGTAAACGGGAGCGCTTTGATACGCGCTTTCATTATGACTTCTTTTGGTATTTGTTTCTCGCCCGCTAGACTTATTAAAAAAGCGTAATTACGATCATTGCTTTCTTGTGAAAATCTTTACCGATTTTGCTTTCTTACGGAACTAATTTCGATCATTTTTGAATGCGTATCTCTAACGGGAAAAACGCGTATATAGACGCGTTTTCCCCCAGTTAGAGATACGCATTTTAAACATGATTTTAAAAAAACGGGAGCGCATTATTATACGCATTTCATTGTGACGACTTACTTGTTTTTCTCCCGCTAGACTTATTAAAAAGCGTAAATACGGTCATTGTTTTTATGAAAATTCTTACCGATTTTGCTTCCTTATACGGAACTAATTTCGATCGTTTTTAAATGCGAACCTCTAACTGGAAAAAACGCGTATATACGCGTTTTCCCCGTCAGAGGTAGGCATTTAAACATGATTAAAAAACGGGAGCGCATATAGATAGGCGCTTTTTCATTGTGACGACTTATTTGTTTTTCGTCCGCTAGACTTATTAAAAAGCGTGAAGTGAATACAATCATTGTTTTGTTAAATGTTTTTGTTTTTATTTATTTCGCTTTCTTACGGAATTAATGTCGATCATTTTTAAATGCGTACCTCGAACGGGGTAAAACGCGTATGACGGGAGAGCCTTTCATTATGACTACCTATTTGTTTTTCGCCCGCAAGACTTCTTATACATGTAAAAGCGTAATTACGAATTACGCTAGCGGGCGAAATACAAATAATTTAAGTAGTCATAATGAAAAGCGCTTCTCGAAGTATACGCGTTTCATCGCGTTTGAGGTACGCCTTATGATCGAACTCAATTCCGTTACGGAAGCGAAATCGGTAAAGAACAATATTAACAATAAAATAATGATCGTTATTACGCTTTTTTAATATATAGCTGGCCACAACAAATGACTCGTCATAATAAAAAGCGCTTCCCGAAGCGCTCCCGTATAGTGTTTTATCCCGTTCGAGGTATACGCATTTAAAAAATGATCGAAATTTATTCCGTAAAGCCGACCGCACACTACAATCCGACCCGACCCGATGAACGATTATTGTATCTGAACAATAATACATGCATGTAATACGCGCGCATGGCTTTAGTTCAGATACTGGGTTATTCATCGGATCGGACTCAGATCGTGAAGTGTGCGGCGGGCTTAAAACGAAATGAATAAAACATTGAACAAAACAATGATCGTATTTACGCTTAATTAATAAGTCTAGCGGACAAAAAAAACAATTAAGTCGTCACAATGAAAAGCGTTGTAATTACGCGCTCCCGTTTTTCGCTCCTCTAACGGGAAAAAGACGTGTAATTACGCGTTTTTCCCGCTAGGGGTACGCATTTTAAAATGATCGAAATTGATTCCGTAAGGTATACAGCGAAATAAATAAAATATTTAATAATTAAACAATGGTCGTAATTACGTTTTTATAAGAAGACTAGCGGGCGAAAAACAAATAAGTAGTCAATGAAAAGCGCCTCACGAAGTATATGCGTCTTCCCGTTCGAGGTATACGCCTTCAAAAATGATCGAACTCATTTCCGTTACGGAAGCGAAATCGGTAAAGAACAATTAACAATACGATAATGATCGTTATTACGTTTTGTAATAAGTCTACATGTATATAGCGGGCGATAACAAAATAATTACTAATTTGTTTTTCGTCATGTAAAGTGTCAGATATTGCCCAAGTTGACATTTGAGACTTCAATCTTGTAGCAAAATCATTTGAAAAATATGTCCGAATGTGTAAAAGTTTCATTGAAATAGAACGCTGCTTTCCTGGTTAAAAAACGGAAATATGCGTCAGCTTTTACAGCGGGCATTTATGAGGTTTACTTTTGGATACAAGTAAATAACAGGTAACACGTATAACGTTGTTTAAAATAATGTAACAGAAATCTTTATTGTAACATCTTTTGTAATTGACCGACAACATCGCTCAGATTGCACAGTTTTAATTAAAACAATGCAAAAGCTCCTTAACCCTAATCCCACTGGGTTATTTTCGTCACTTGAGTCCACGGGGGGGGGGGGGGGGGCCTTTTAGGCCCCCCCCCCCCTCAAATCTCGGCAATGAATGGACCGATCGACTCGAAATTTGGCACACACGTAAAACAAGTAGTGTAGAATAAGAATTTGAAAATAAAAAAAAATTGGAACATTATTTTTTTTGTATAATTAATTAAAATTTTGAATAAAATTATGCAAATTTTTGACGATTTTGGGAAAAATTGGGATTTTCATCTAAAATCAAAAGAAATGACAGGATTTCTTCAGGTTTTCTGTAAAAATACTTTCAAATGATGTCATTCATCATATCCATGTTTTTTATGGTGATAAAATATATCACTAATTTGCATAAATATGCAAATTAGTATTCCTGGATTTATCCAAATTGTTTTCATTCTTATGTATTTTATTGTTTTATTGTTGTTGTTGACTGGAGGTCGACTGTCCGTCTGGGCTGTCCTGACTTCTTGGGGCAGATCACCATCTTGTGGCACCATGTGACAGGCGTGCCGACGGGGACGGGCTCAATGACGCCGAGGCGGACATCACGGTCGAGGCCTGCCTTGACATCGTCCTGCCAGTGGACAGGGACAGGGATGGGGGTGTGATAGGCAATGGGCCGAGCAGTAGGGTCTACCATGAGTCGCAGGGGGGGCCATCCATCATAGGGAGCAGTTGGTGCTCGCACACATTGAAAGTGCAGCCATGCCTCCAGCTTCTCCCGGTTCTCCTCGGTGGCTGGAAATGGGGGGGGGGGGGGGGGGGGGGCCGTGGGAGGGGGCGGTGGCCCCTGCCGTCTGGGGCACTGGCATGCGGGTGTGATGCAGGCTGCCGGCGTTGGGTCGAGGAGGTGACAGAGGACGCGACGCTGGAGCTGCCCAGGCCCGGCTGTCTCACCGATGGTGGGGAAAGTTTTCTCTCTGAGATATTATGCCATCGCGTATGACGCGTATATTTCCATTATATTCGCGTTATTCGCGTTATGAACAGTTTCGTACGACAAATTTATTTAAAAGGCGTTAATTCGATCATTGTTTTGTGAAATGTTTTTATTTAAATCGCTTCCTTACGGAATTGATTTCGATCATTTTTTAAATCGTATAATATACCTCGAACGGAAAACGCGTATACGAGAGCGCTTTGATAAGCGCTCTTTATTTTGTGACTACTTATTTGTTTTCGCCCGCTTGGCGCTAGACTTATCAAATACGCGGAACTACGAACATTGTTTGATTGTGAAATGTTCTTACCGATTTTGCTTCCTTACGAAACTAATTTTGAAATGCGTACCTATAACCTCTGCGCACCTTGGCCTCTTATAATCTACGTCTGCCAACATCGTAGCTATCATCAGCTAATGATAACGCAATAAAAGAAAGAGAATAGTACCATAATGCGTATATGTATACACGTTGTTACGCGTTCAAGGTACGCATTTGAAAATGATGGAAATTACATGACATACATAATAATGAAAACAAAATAATGCGTATAATTATGTATACGCGTTTTTACGCGTTCGAGGTACGCATTTAAAAATAATAAACAAGTCGTGACAATGAAATGCGCCTATGTTTCAATGCGCTTCCATAGCAACAAGTCGAACTCTCCCATAGTTTTCTCTCTGAGATATTATGCCATCGCGTATGACGCGTATATTTCCATTATATTCGCGTTATTCGCGTTATGAACAGTTTCGTACGCCAAATTTATTTAAAAGGCGTTAATTCGATCATTGTTTTGTGAAATGTTTTTTATTTAATTCGCTTCCTTACGGAATTGATTTCGATCATTTTTTAAATCGTATAATATACCTCGAACGGAAAACGCGTATACGAGAGCGCTTTGATAAGCGCTCTTTATTTTGTGACTACTTATTTGTTTTCGCCCGCTAGGCGCTAGACTTATCAAATACGCGGAACTACGAACATTGTTTGATTGTGAAATATTCTTACCAATTTTGCTTCCTTACGGAACTAATTTTGAAATGCGTACCTATAACCTCTGCGCACATTGGCCTCTTATAATCTATACGTCTGCGAACATAGTAGCTATCATCAGCTAATGACAACGCAATAAAAGAAAGAGAATAATGCGTATATGTATACACGTTTTTACGCGTTCAAGGTACGCATTAAAAATGATGGAAATTACATGACATACATAATAATTAACAACAAAATAATGCGTATAATTATGTACATGTATACGCGTTTTTACGCGTTCGAGGTACGCATTTAAAAATAATAAACAAGTCGTGACAATGAAATGCGCCTATGTATCAATGCGCTTCCATAACAACAAGTCGAACTCTCCCATAGTTTTTTCTCTGAGACATGCCATCGCGTATGACGCGTATATTTCCATTATATTCGCGTTATTCGCGTTATGAACAGTTTGTTAACATACATCTTCTTATAACCTTATCTTGACTATACATGTTTATCACATGACTTAGTAAATATAGTAC
>JBAMJV010010214.1:0-24051 GCA_037951105.1 Echinarachnius parma | reverse complement strand
ATGCCTGATTAAATGAGTCTGAAATAGCGCCATCACATGTGTTTTCATTATGGTTTGTCCCAACGGCCTTGTCACATATCACCGGATAGCGTAAACGGATGCCCGACGGAGAGTAAAGTTTTCAATCCGTTTGTATGCGAAATTTCTTTCTCGTTTCTTGTTCGGCGAATGCTTTCCTGTTCAGTCGATATCTTTATCCGGCGGAAAGTAGTGTGCATGCGCAGTATTCAGGATACAACTTTCACCCGGCCGGATAATTTGATTCTCAAATTTCCTATCCGTCGGGCATCCGTTTACGCTATCCGGTGATTATGTGACAACAAGAATACCACCGATGATCACAACCAGAGGAAGTATTCCCCCATGTGCGTTTAGCGGGCGTTTAGCCCGCTTTTTAAGGCCCGGTCACATATCACCGGATAGCGTAATGAACGGATGCCCGACGGAGAGTAAACTTTTTAATCCTCTCGTCTAATTTGATTTCGCAAATGTTCTATTCGTCGGGTATCCGTTTACGCTGTCCGGTGATATGTGACCGGGCCTTTAATGACAACAACGAGAGTGATCTGAGCCAGTGGTGTAGCTACGGGCGGGGGGGGGGGGGGGGGGGGGGACTGCGATACTGGGGCGGGGCACGTATCCGAAATAATCTGAAGAAAAACAACAATAATTATCAAACATACTAGTACCGGTGAAAGCTGTGGGAAAAGGGGAAATACATAAGGTGTGCCACCCCCCCCCCCCCCCCCCCCCCTCCCCTCCCCATTATTCCGACCATGGTACGCTACAGATCTGTGTCAACATCAGTGATCTGGACCACCGGAAATGATGAGGTGGAGGAGATTTGGTTTAGTGTTCACATAGCACTGCTCTTCGCAATATTCGGCCCGGGTATACGAACCTCGGCTGCGTCTCTCAAAATTAAAGTATACGTTCATTGACAATTAAAAGTTAGGATAATACTGCATCACTAGAGAGGTAGGGGCTAGTAGATTAATAATGTATAAGTTATAAGTCCCATACGTATATGATATCCTAGTACTGTATTAATATTCAACTGTTGTCATACAATGTAACGTACCAGACTAAAAAAACACCAATGTTTTGATGACGTCAGTCACGGGAGAGAACGATTGTTAGCAGACAATGTCTCATTACGAAATATCTACACACTCATTAGTGTACTCATATTGCCTGCTATACGTTTTATTCTTGCCACGAAAGCGCATTTAAAGTTCATGACAATTTTGGTAGAAAAGGTTTATCTCGACTTATACTATAATCATTCACTAGGAGACATTATTTTATGGAAATGAAGACAAATTCAATGAAATAAGTCAAACACCGTCCTACGTATTTTATCTGCTTAAAGGGGTAGTTTAGTTTTGGTAAGGCTGAACTTAAGTAGCCAAAACCTGTACAGTAACATTATAAACTAATAGTTATAACTCCACCATGCTCGAAAGGTATACAAAATTACAAACGACTAAGTAAAAAGCCTGTTATCATTAAAAAAGAGCCATTGAAACACAAGAGGGCGCTTTTTAAAAAGGCATTGGTTTCAACCATTTTTCATACAAAATTATGCATGTGACGTTTTATTGATATAATGATTAAATAGCGAGTTCATCAACAACTATTTAAAAAACGCTTTTGAAAATTTTTGAAAAAGTGCAAGCATTTTTTTATTTTTTTCTAAAAATCATCTAATTATTTGGGCCCCAAATAATTATAAGATCAGATATATTTATTGATATTTCAGCCGTTTCTGGGTCGATTTTGACCAAATAAAATTTATTCTGCCATTAAAATTGCATGTTCTCTCAAATTCGACACTCAGTTTTTCATTACCTCACAAAAAAATTGTGATCTGCAGCGCCCTCTCTACCAAAACTAAACTACCCCTTTAAAAGACCCACCAAAGTCTGCAGATGGGCACGATTCTATTGGCCCATAATAATTGTTCAACAGCTGCATTTTGCTGCGGGTGTCGCTGAATTAGTATTCCGTGTGATTCCTATGGGCGACGTGGTAGATTAAAATAACTTTATTTAGCATGCTTTACGGGTAAATTGTGTGTCAAAAGAGAGCAAATTGAATGCAATCTGTGAAAAAAAGGCAGTGAAACAAATAATGACACTATTCTCCTTAATAAACAAGGATGATTGGACGGAGTCATGTTAAAAGGGCACTATAAAATGTGTACGTTATCTATTGGACATAATAGTCTGCTAATTATAGCTCGCTTTCGGTACTGACGTCACATTATTTCAGCTGCATGGTTTTGGCGGGACTTTTGATGCGATAATGGGCTAACTTATTACCACTATTTGATTGATGATAACAATGTTTTGAAACACTTACTTGTAATATTCGTGTTATGGCTAACATATGAAAATATGGAAATATCAGCTGAATCTAAATTTAAAATCAATAAAATAATGTACAATAATGTGAAGATCAAAGGGCGGTCCCAGACGTAAATAATCAAAATTGATTGAATGCGTCAAAAGCCAAATAACCAACCAACCATGCCAGAAATTAATCTCTCTCGTATAATATAGTAAGCGGATCCGTGGGATTTTTCGCCATCTAACAGGCAAGAGCGCGCGGGAAAGGGAAAAATAAACTCAGCACAGTCCAGACTGGAACAGAAAATCAGGGTGCGAGAGGGTGAAAACCATTATTTTCTTTATTTATTTTTACGGTTGTCAGGTGATAAAATACCCACGAGAAATGATAGAAATCAGTAAACCCGGTTAGTAAATAATGTGTGTGTGTGGGGGGGGGGGGGGGGGGGGGGTGCTCAGCCCCTATTCCCTCCCATTATGCCATGTAGTCAACCCCCCTCCCCCACCTTCCCCCCCACCTTCCCCCAGCTGTTCAATTTTCTATTATTTTCTTTATTTTCTTTCTTTCTCCCATACGTCGCTTTCCTCCCATTTCTATGTCGCAATGGGCGGGGGGGGGGGGGGGGGGGGGGTTCCTTCCACTTTGCCAGTGACACCTAGCTCCTGCTCTTCAACGATTTGTTCAGTCTTCTCTTTTTCCTCTTTCTTTCTCCCCATCCAGCTATCTCTATCATCCTCATATTTCCGAAAGCTCCTCCATCATTGTCTTCACCCCCACCTTCTCTATGGTGGTTTTGCCTATAATTGTAGTTACCATTCCCCAGATATTTTATACCCTATAATATTCTCATGTTATGTCATTATTGTATTCATCATAGCACAAATCACCAATACTACCTTTTTCATTATCGTCGTCATTATCATCATCCTCATCGTCATCATCATCGTCGTCGTCGTAGTCGTCGTCGTCATCATCATATTCGTCGTCGTCGTCGTCGACGTCATCATCATCATAGTCGGTGACATCATCATCATCATCGTCGTCAAAGTCATCATCATCATCATCATCATCATCATCATCATCATCATCATCACCATCATCATTATAATCATCCTAATCATTATCGTACAGTATTTGCATCGTGTATATAGGCTATATAATAGTATCTTGTTATCGCATACTGCAAGTTGGGATGGGGGACATGATATAATGACGTATAATAATGTATGTGTTGAGGGGAAGTTTAACCGTTCTCCTACCGTGCGCCCACATAACTTTAATTGTAGCACCGTTGCCGCCCAATAAATTCAGTGGCTCAACATCCAAAGGAGTAAGAAATAAGAGAGAGTTACGATCAGAGGGACGTACCAGGGACCCATACGTCGCTTTCCATTTTCGTGACTCAAGTCAGCGCAAGGAGCCGTGTGTATTACGCGGAACGACCTCAATTAGCAGAGGGGTTTATTCCTGAGATGAAAATGAACATTGATGCGGCATGCTGAGAGCAAGCGACGCAGTGGGACATGTGCTGGTGAGAGACGAATCCTGGAAGCCAAAACCACAAGCCAGTCTTCGCCTATATATATATTTCAGTCTTCCTTATAATCGTCCCCCCCTTTACATGAGGAGCAGGAGGAGGATCGACAAAATAATAATTCATTTGTCGTCAAGCAGCCATGAACTTGTGTGCAATTATACTTTTACTGATTGATCACCGAAGCTAGTCAGCCCTAACTCCGTTTCGCTGGTTAAACTGAGAGAGATGATAGATACGTTTAATAATAATTGCTCGGCAAAATATTTTGGTGAAGATTTTAACTGATGGTTGCTGATTCCTAAAGGGAAATAGTTTGTTTCTCCAATAATTGTGGCACTGAGAAACGATCACTATCCATTAAGATCACAGAACACAAGAAAAGCGAGGCGAATAGAGCATCAGGTTCATTCGATTCATTAGCCCACTTTGTTTACCGTAATGCAATGGGCATTTCGGAATCCGCGCAGTAGGACGCAATGCCTTAACGTCAATTATAATGTTCTAGGGAAACGCGTATATCTTCATCTTCCCATTCAAAATTGGAGTCGTATTTTCTCTCTCTCTCTCTCTCGATATATCTTCCGTATAAATAATGGAAACAATCGAAATGGTTGCGACTGCGCAAATTGTCATTGCATAAACTGAACATGAATCACAATTAACTTCAGTTGTTATACATTATATCAGACTTTCGTTGGAATTGTGTGGAACGTCACTTCATCGATGGATAAGAAATGCAGCTCCGATCTACAAAGTGATCTATCAGCATTAATAGTTATTATTGTCCTGAAATTAAGTCAAACGATTCTCTTTAACTAGCTTGCTGCCAGCAAAATGGTTAAGTGTTTATATAACTAAATATAATTGTGTAACGTATGTGGCACTATATGGTGGTTAATTGATCGGGACATCGTTCATGTACATACAGCATGTGTATAACATAATTCAGAAGCAAAAGGGAAAGCTACACAATTTAATCGTTGTATAGCCATCAGAGTGAGGCCAAACATATTCTGTAATTTCTTGTTCAAATAAAATATGATATAATAAATTCGATTTATATAGCGCCTAATATGATTGAGCATCATCTCTAAGCGCTTTACGTCATTATTACCTCGGCAATCGGACACACACACACACGCACAGTCAAGCTGTTTCTCAACTCCCTGTGGAGTCATGCAGCCGTGAACTTCTGTGCAATTACTTTTACTGATTGATCACCGAAAGTAGTCAGCCTTTACTCCGTTTCGTCAGTGTAAACCAATTTATACGTCATCTTTTTAACCTGGATCTGATGAGGGCTATAGTTTGGCTGATCGGAACGTCATATCGACAGAGTTGTAAAGTTCGAGAGAGTGAGAAAAACAGTAACGGAATGATCTATGACTATTTATACGTTCTGAATGTTGTCTTGGTTATGCAGCCATTGTGTTAGTTGAAGAGCAATCTATCATGCGTTTCTTTTAGACACTAATGAGTACTGATTATTATCACCTGTATAGGCGGTTAGTCCGACGTAGAAAGTAAAAACGGGGTAGAAACTGTAAGAAAACTATAAACTAGCCATATGTATAATTATATCGCATGATCGCATCGAGTTCGCGATATTCTGAACGTGAAACGGCGCAAAGAAGATAGGTATTCAGCAGGTATCGAACACGTGACTTCAAAGTTGCCTGACCAGTGTTCCGAATGTCAACCAACTTATAAAGCAATGAATATGCCAGTTATTCAAATATGCTGACCATCTGTAATTCTGCACTATTATTAACAGAGAAATAACGGACGGACAAACTTACAATCACGAAAAAACATCATAGTATTATAGGAAGGATATTCGACCCTTCTTTGCTGATGAGAACAACAGTAAAATATTGTCGCCATGCAGTTTTGCATTTGAGAATTGGTACTTCCTTTCAAGTTCTACTCGAGCTAACAGCCATATCACTATTTCTGTATTAGTACATGAGGGAGGTTTGATGTTTTTTCCGTGGTTACTATATCAATGGGTATACTACATACAGGAGGGAGGTTTGATGTTTGTCCGTGGTTATATTCATTGAGTATACCTAGTCATCAGTTTGATTGCGGCAACACCGGCGGGGTTAACACATCACCTACGGACCTTTTCGAGTGTGTGCCATAGTATACGTGTCTTAATTCGCTGGAAGGTGCAACACAAAGTGAAATGAGTTAAATACGTAGCTTATATATTTGTATGCAGATGTCGATCGGGCCAATATCATTACCGCGGAGTGCAATCGATATATACAATTGAGAAGAGTGATCATTGAGATATAACATTATTGATTGGAGGACAGATCGACGAATTTGAAGGACCAAACGCGAGAGGGGAAAATGCCTTCCAGTCGGTACGAAGTCCTGACGCTGGCCCGGTTTCTAATTTTGAGTCTCAACTGCTTTATCTTCGTCGAAACGTGGCAAGGTTTGTTCTGACTCTCTATTATGCATTTTTGTTGTAGGCTACTTGTCTTATATCAACAAAATAGTTATTATTGTATGACAACACATTTCCGTATAATAGTTGTCACCGCTTCTATGATCAGATGAACGAAATTTCGCTTGTTATTATACTTTTTTAATACGAAATATCAAATGTCATTATAATATTATACCGAGGCATTACGAAATTGGAAAAGGGTGGACCTAAAGGTTTAGCTACATGCATGATATATTTTTGCATTACGGTTTCGTGGCATCACATTATTTTGCTAGCTTACCATATCGTCATGTGAGAGTAAAAAGGGAGTTAAGTCGATGGTTTGCTAAATTAAATGGATCTAGTAATAATGTCTATAAATCCACAAAACTTATTCAGAACTGTAGCGGTTCTATCATATCTTGTTGTATTCCTTATATTACCAATACTGACAATATCAGCACGGGACAGGTTTTTTTTCTTCAAATTTCCCTTTCGTTAAAAAAGATATTTACGATTGAAGTGTTCAGATTTATAATATTACCCATGCATTGGAAAGTTATAAACTTATAACTGTATACAAAGTCAGTGCAATGAGTTAGCGAATATCACTTTGCGTTTTCGCTCATTATACTCGGCCATATTATATAACATCCATTTAACGTGAAATTTTCAAACATTACTCAGTGGGCATATCAGATCACAAAAATACACATTTTATCAACTATTTAAATCACAACACAAAATCATACAACTTCATTTGTTTTATACATGTATACTGCATGTAATTTTAAAGGGATCTAGTAACTTTGTTGACAAGTGCAAAAAGTGATGCGTGGTTAATAAAAATGTGTATTGGTGTTTATTTCTGATATGTCCACAAAGTAATGTGACAATTTCAAGTTAATTGGATGTTATTTGGCCGAGAAATGAGCGAAAATGCATAGTGATATTCATTTACTTATTGCACTTACCTTGTACACGGCTGAAAAGGTCCCTTAGATAATTTCATATACGAACACTTTAATCGTAACTATCTTTTTTTAACGAAATAGAAATTTGAAAAACCGAAACCTGTTCCATGCTTTTATTGTTAATACGAATAAAACAAGGTATGAGGGAACCGCTAGAATTCCAATTGGATTTTGAGGATTTGGACAATCTCCGAAGTACAAAATAGGTGACTCAGCGCCCTTCTGTCTCTCAGCCGACTAATGCTTTGTTTGATGTCATCTTCCACATGGAAATCGAAGCTGACATACCATGACCTCCACGCATAAAACCTCCCAGCGTTTCAGATACATTAGATCCATGTTCGTTATGTTAAAGCCCCTTTGACGGTCTCGGCAAACCGTTAAAACTGTGGTATATAATTATATACGGCGGTGTATATATAATGCATACGGCGGGGATCGGGGGCACAGGGGGCGCCCCCCCCCCCCCCACCCCTCCCTGCCAGTATTGTAGCAACATCAATGCAAACATAATCCATAAAGAGACAACATTAGAACAATTCTCAATATTATAAAGAAATCAAGAGATGTATCCCCCCCAAAAAAAAATAAATAAATAAATAATAATAATAAATTAAAAATCGAGGTCAAGTTCGGAGCATTTTAAAGTAAGATTTTTTCCCCAGAGTAATAATTGAGACTTCAGACATAAACCAATATTCGGAATTATAGAAAATAACCCTGTTTACTTGACTTAGTAAAAAAGGAACAATTTATCTCAGATTGGATCACCTAATGCTCGTTTGTATGAGCACATTTTTGTGAGGGGGTGGGGGATGGGGGTAGACCTAATCTGCCCGAATATTACCCTTCCCGCATCTTCCCCGTACGGTTACCCCCTTAATATTCTGCGACGTCCCCCGTAAATATGATAATTTTAACGAAATTCGATAGTTTCCCTCTCAATTTAGATGATTTTGAGGGATAATTGGGTATTTGTGTATACGCAAACATAATTAACTTACCCGGCCAAATATTATTATTTCAGTTAAAAACTCTCGGGGATGAGCATGTGTGTGTATTTTGTTATTTATTTATTTATTTTTTTTGGGGGGGGGTGCAGCCTTTGTTTTAGCCTCATGCCTTTTGCCCTTTTATGTAATTAATTGTGTATAATGTTTGTTTTCTTTGAAATAGTGCAATTATGATAGAGATATAGGAACAATAAATCGTCTCTTTTAAAATCAATACCAGTCCCACGCATGGATGTATAAATCGTCCTGTATAAATATTTGGAGACTCGACAAAATATTATGAATTTTATTGCTCACGTTACTTTCTACACAATCATGACAATGTTGTATTATCTTTACACAATGTCTTCTATGATTTATACATTTTGTTCTCATGATAGTGCAATAAAAGCGAACATTTTGCGTGGCAACATGCATCATCAGTTATTGATTTTGATTGAATCTCTTCAAATAGTACATCATATTTTCCCAACCCACCGATGTTTTTTTCGAAGATGAATTTCGTTTGTTTAGTTGACCTATTTAGAATCCCTACTAGCGTGCATGTCACTCTGAATAACTCTAGGTAAAATACCTAGAAAGGTTGACGTTCATTTGATAACGAGTTATTATTTGACTATGCTGACAGAAAAGGCCTAAACAAAAGTTTGGCATTATCATCCTCCTCCTCCTCCTCCCCCTCCTCCTCCTCCTCCTCCTCCTCCTCATCATCATCATCATCGTCATCTATATATCTCTAATGTATACTGTTCCCGGTGATTCAACGATTCTTTTTTTTATCATATGAAAGTGAAAACGTAAAATGAATAATGAAATTGCAAGAAAACCGCTGTGTTTGATTCATTATTTCTAATTCGACATTCAACATGTGTATATGATCACCTAACAATCATATAAGTTTATACATGTATACAAAAATACATAATCAATTAAGATCAATAATAAATGTAAATAAGAGGGAGAATTCGAGATTATACAGAATCAAGTTTGCACATTTTCGAAATGAAAGTGAAATGAAAAGTTATGATTACGGTTATAAACATTATACGTACACCACTCCAGTAACACCAGGGCCCCGTTGCAGAAAGAGATACAATCGATTGTAAGTTACAATTAATTGTAAGTCGGATCATGTGTTCTAGATGCGCGAATCTGATTGGTTGAAACGCGCAAAGTTGCTGACTTACAATCAATCGTAACTTACAATCGATTGTATCTATTTCTGCAACGGGACCCAGGCGATGGAATCGTGACTCGAGTGATGATTTTGTTTCTAATCAATACAAATTACTAGACAAAACAAACAACAGAAGACGAATTATTGGGTATATATATATATCTTATGACTTATGAGACCTTTTTTGAACATTCCACAGCACAAACAAAATTCCTCGTGAAATAACGTTCGTCAATAATTTGAATACGTGATGTGAATTATAACGGGATTAAAACATACAGGCTGGGACATAGGGGCACGTGCCCTTTTATAATTTATTTTGACAAAAACAATAACAACACAAAAAGTTAGAACAAACAGAAATACGTCGAGTATGCCCCCAATGTTTAGTGTGCCGCCCCCCCCCCCCCCCCCCTCCCCAACAAAAACCAAAAAAAAACATATCTAAGCTTGTGAAAATCATATACATGTACATAAGCCTACAATTTAAAAAAAATGTTTGTGAGGCACGCTGGGTGTGCGTTTATGTTGTTTATTCTAACCTTAGTGTTATTGTTGTTCTTGTTGAAAAAGGGCATGTGCCCCCACGTCCCATACAGTCTGCATGATCAGCACTCTTGCTAAACCACGATTTTCGTTACCCATTCCTGTTGGACGCCTTTTGGATGAGTTTGATGAGGAGGAGGAGGAGGAGGAGGAGAAGGAGGAGGAGGAGGAGGAGGAGAGGAGGAGGAGGAGGAGAAAGAGGAGGAGGAGGAGGAGGAGGAGGAGGAGGAGGAGGAGGAGGAGGAGGAGGAGGAGGAGGAGGAGGAGAAGAAAGAGGAGGATGCGGAGGAGGAGGAGAAAGAGGAGGAGTAGGAGGAAGAGGAAGAG
Source organism: Echinarachnius parma (assembly GCA_037951105.1). NCBI lineage: Eukaryota > Metazoa > Echinodermata > Echinoidea > Clypeasteroida > Echinarachniidae > Echinarachnius > Echinarachnius parma. Next base: position 13,685 of record JBAMJV010010214.1, on the reverse strand, counting down.
GAAGAGGAAGAGGAGGGCGAGTGGGATGCACGGGTGGAAAGTATGATAATTAATATACAGGGGGTCGGTAGAGGGGGGAGGAGGAGGATGAGGAGGAGGAGGAGGAGGAGGGGTGCACGGTGGAAAAGGATGATGAATATACAGGGGGTCGGAAGAGGGATGAGGAGGAGGAGGGTGAGTGGGGTGCACGGGTGGGAAAGGATGATGAATATACAGGGGGTCGGAAGAGGGATGAGGAGGAGGAGGAGGAGGGTGTGTGGGGTGCACGGGTGGGAAAGAATGATGAATAATACAGGGGTCGGAAGAGGGATGAGGAGGAGGAGGAGGAGGGGTGAAATGGGGTACACGGGTGGGAAAGGATGGTGATGAATATACAGGGGGTCGTAGAGGGTGAGGAGGAGGAGGGAGGAGGAGGAGGAGGAGGAGGAGGGGGTGCACGGGTGAAAAAGGATGGTGATGAATATACAGGGGGTTGGTAGAGGGAGGAGGAGGAGGAGGAGGAGGAGGAGGAGGAGGAGGAGGGGGTGCACGGGTGGGGAAAGGATGGTGATGAATATACAGGGGGTCGGAAGAGGGGGCAAGAATATGAATTAATAGAGTGTGTTATTAAAACAGAAGACTACTCGTTTTTTTATTATATGAATAAATGCATGAGAGCTGATGTGTGGTAGTTATGACAGAAGTGGATCAGGAGACGTTTGTCTCGCCAGCGTCTCAATACTTTGAATTATACAATTTTTAAAGACCCATTCTAGCATTTGATTTGAAGAATACCATGTAATACCTACTTTGGTTGTTCCGAGATTCTTATTTTATTTTATTTTATTTTTAACATAATCACAATACAAAATAATTATACAAACAATAAAGAAAGAAACACATTCATTGAATAATGAAAATAAACATGTATAACGATAAATTGATTAACATAATGGTAAAGTTGTAATAACATTGGATACACATAATAAGCATCTTTCAAAACAGTAATTGAAAAAATTGTCAAAGTTGCAATATTAAAGGGATAGGTTGAGATTTGTATAGAGGGCGCTACACAAAATATTTGTTTGTGAGATAATGAAAAACTGAGTGTCAAATTTGAAAGAGCATACAATTTGAATGACAGAATAACTTTATTTGATCAAAATCGGTCAGAAATGGCTGAAATATCCATAAACATAACCATTTGTAATAATTGTGGGCCCCACAATTATTAGATAACTTTGAACCAGACATTAATTTATTTTTTAAATGCTTCCTCTTTTCAAAAATTTACAAGAGGTTTTTAAATAGTGTTGATTATTCCTTTATCTAATCACTATTTCAACAAAACATCACATGCACAATAAAAGGTTGAAACTGATGAGTTTTTAGAGAGCGCCTGTTGAGTTTTGACGGCTCTTTTTTAATGATAACAGGCTTTTAACTTAGTCATTTGTAATTTGTTATTCCCTTTCGAGCATGGTGAGTCATAACTATTAGTTTGTAATGTATGGTGCAGATTTTTGGTTACTAAAATTCAGTTTCACAAAAACTGTACTCCAACTCAACTATCCCTTTAACATCAGTGTCGTTGTTGTTGTTGTTTTTTTATTTGGTTTACTACTTTTGTTAATATTTGTATTTCTCGAACCATTCTAGCATTGGAAAGAGGAAGACCTATTTTGGCTGCATGTGTCTTTTATATTTGTCAATATTATACATGTTAGTTCGGACATGAACCTACTACGTTCATGGTTCGACAAATAAATAAAAAAAACGATAACTAAAGTAGTAAATACTTTGGACTGATTCTCGTTTTTGTTTTATTTGTCGAACTAACTTCATTCTCCATAGATTCCAGCCAGTGGGTTTCCCACGACCATACATAATATGCAGTATGCAGTGCTGAATGGATTACTATAAATGACATTCCAAGTCTTGATCTATTTATGGGAAAATCTTGAGACAATTTACGAAAACACCGGCCAAGATTAACACAAAATCGAGACGGTTTACGGAAAAACAACATCCGAAAATGGCTGGAGATATCATCAGCGAAACGCAGATGTTGTTCTCCCATTGTCGCGTTGAATCTGAACCATTACCGGGTTCAGTAGAGGTCACGGCTTCAAAGCTTCTGTTTGCAGGGGCCGCGGCTATCGAGAATTCCCTGCTTTATAATGGATTTAACGAATCAAAACCCTAAACTTAAAGTTCAAATATCGAATCGAATATACACTTAAAGAGTTGCTCAAGTATAGAAAAGTCCCTACTTCATAATGGATTTAACGAATCGAAAGAGTTACTCAAGTATTGAAAAGGCCGCGGCGATCGAAAATGCCCTTCTCTGTAATGGATATAACGAACCAAAACGATCAAATATCGAATAAACTTAAAGAGTTACTCAAGTATCGAAACTCTCTGATAACATTTTTCGTTATCTTATTTTTGCTTGATTGAAGTCCATAATATATGTATTTTAAACGCGGCAAATTAAAGTCACTTTTTTATAATGAATTCAACGTCCAGTTTGTGCAGCATCGAATAATTATGATACTCATGTATAATTTACATTTCTGTAGAAGTCATGCAATAGTCGCTGAAATAGTTATCCACCAAAAAAAGTTATTCGTATCAAAGTCGCAAGCAGGGAAGTGGGACCGTGCAGGGAAAATGAGATTATTTCAAATAATTACATGCGTATAAAGTTATAAACACGACTGAAAAGATAAATGAATGATTTATATATATTCATATATATATTGAATGATGAAAGGCGCTTCACTGATACACCGAATTGTACGCGTGGAAATTCGTAATCATTGCGAGTTATTTTATTTTGTTTTTAATTAGATCTTCGTCGGCATTGTTGATATATGGATGCGCGAGAGTGAACTTGGGAATAATATTTCGATACCATATTTTACAAAATTTCGTTTAAAGTTAATGCGAATATATATTTAAATTTAAAATATGACATATTATATGCCTTATAAATTATATATAGTGCACGTTGTTGACGCATTATTCCAAATTAAAGTGATCTAGTAATTCTGTTGAAATGTGCAAACAACTGGCAGATGAGTGATTAAAGGACCTAAAGAATACAACGTACTCTGTCACTTATTCAATAGCTGATGACTTGTAAAATAGGTCTGCCAAAAAAAATCCATGAAAATAAACACAGTAGTGATTTAAGACTAATTGTCTGATGCCAAATCTCATTTAGCAGCCAGTTTACGCCCCACCCACATTTAGGGTCCGGAATCGGCAGCGTGATTGACATGTGATTGACAATTCATTGGCTTACGTCATGACGCGTCATCTACAGAATTTAGTTCATTAGTCCGTACTTTAGATGACGTCACATTTTGGCGATTTAAAAGGGGCGTTCCCAGGACAATTAGATATTTACTAATTACCCCAAAATTGATTGATTTCATGAGAAATGACTGCCAAATTCTTTTTCTTCGGGACAAATTACATATAGAGAGCCGAATTGTGAAAATTAGGCCATCTAGACGCTATAGGTCCTTTAATGTGTATTTCTGTGATCTGATATATGTCCACTGAGTGATGATGTTAAAATGTCATGGTAAATGAATGCCATAAGACCGAGCAATGAGCGAAAATGCAAAGTGAATTTTCGCTTTACTGTGACTCATTGCACTGACTATGTAAACAATTTTAATTATCCACTAGATAATAATAAATATGAACACTTTTGGAAAAACCAAAAGCTGTAAACACGCTTCTTCTATTGGTAAAGACGAATACAACGAGGTATGTGAGAACCGCTAGAGCTCCGTGTAAGTTTGAAGGATTAATCAATAATTCGCGAGACCAGCACCCCCCCCCCCCTCCTCAATCAATCCAACCTTGCTACGCCACTGGGACTAACCCCCCCCCCCCCCCCCCCTCCCTTCTGTAGCATCCACTTTGTATACTGTACGATAGATGTGTGGCGAGGTCTGCTATAAGATTTGCTGATAGGCGCCGCCTTGTGGCACGGGACGGATTTGAACTTCATTAACCCATTGCCAATAGGAACTTATAGTGGACCAAGGAGGGACCCTGTGGCCGAGAGCACGATCATGACCCAGGACCAGCCCTAGTTCCACTGATCTCTAGATATGCTTGTGTTATCCTATACGGTTGAATGAGTAAGGGCGGAATGTGTGCTCTGCTACGTTCTGCTGATTTGTATGTTATTCTAGCATATTGGCATCGATGAGTTAGAGCCAATGATGCTAATTACCATGGTAAATGTCGCTGGTCCGTAATCGGGCCCCTGCCCCCAGTATTCATATTTTGTACAGGGATTGCAACAGGTTAACGTATTAGGTCTTCGAGGGCGTTCCTTTCTGAATGGGGAAATAGTACACAAAGAGGCGGATGGGAGGAACTCCTGTTGATTGTATGGGTTCCCCAGATCCCTGCACTTTCTATCTGGATGTTTGTGACTCCCTTTTGTAGATCAAAATCATGGGCGTATTAACATTTTTATTTAATTTCTTGTTTTGGCAGAGGGCTGAAACATTTTTTTTTTTCTTCTGTATCTCATCCTTCCCTTAATCACCATAAACACGGGTAACCAAAAATACAATACTATGTCGCCCGAAATATGATTCTTTTGCCCCAAATAAGCTTATTTCCCCCAACGGTTGAGTCATATATAATCGAGTCGACAAGGGGTCAATTAGTCACAAGTCGAGTCAAGTCGATCTTACAGGGGTCGAGTCGCCGGGGGGGGGGGGGGGGGGGGGGTGGTCGAGTCACGAGTCGAATCGAGTCGACATGAGGTCGAGTCGCGAGTCGAGTCGTTAGTCGAGTCGTTAGTCGAGTCGTGATTCTATTCGAGTTGACAGGGAGTCGTGTAACGAGTCAAATCAAGTCGAGATGGTGATGGAGTCATGAGTATAGAGTCGAATAATTGCAACGCTGCCATGGAATGGGGGTGTACTTGTGGTGTGAGGTCCTCTCTCGCGCGCATCGTAAAACGGTTGACTTACTTTTTTGCTTCCATAATCAGTTCCCAGTAGAATTTAAAAATAAAACACACACAAATGTTACAGTTACTAAATGTATATTTCGGAACTTATTATACCATTATATGAAATTGCAGATCAAAAGGCCATATGTTTAGTTGCTGTAAGTGTTGAAATTGAAACGCCCTTTTTTCACTGTATAGACTAGTAAACAGTACCTCTAGCCGGAAAGTTTTTTTGTCAAACATCAACTTGTACTTTTGCTCATTTCTTGGTGATATGACATCCATTTACGTATGCATGGACTTTTCACACATCGCTCAATGGTCAGATTACATGTATGGACATTGATCAAGTACCCTTCGTCAGTTTTTGCACATGTCAACAAAGTTACTAGCATCGAAGTTTAACATCAAATGAAAATTAAAGAATAATTTTAAATAGTGTTTAATGTGCATCAGTTTTTGTGTATAATTATGTTTACGATTTATGTGTATTGTTAATGTATTAATAAGGGGCAAACTATTTGTTTGTTTGTTTGTTTTTGTAAATATTACCTCCTTTTATATTACTGTGTTTGATTGTTTGCGCAAATTCACCACTGACAGTCTCAATTTATAGATTAACAGATTGCTATTCTCGCATCAGTTATGTTCTCGTATATCACTGCATGCTCCATATAATAATATTGAATTCATTGGTGAGATCTGAAGAGAACGGACACGCTCTATACCTACGAACTTTCCGGTCGAGATAGTATGCTTACTGATGACGCTCACACGCCGACCATGATGGGTTTGCAGTGGAGTATCTACGACGAGGGGGTGGGGGAGCATTGTGTGGCACGTACCTAGTAAGGAAAATACCAGAAAAGAATGTTAACATTTAATAATGTTTGTGTGTCACGTTACACGTATTATGGTTTCAGTTTCTCATATAGGGAGACGCCCGAGAATAACAAGACAAAATCATGGGAAATGAAAGATATATTTAAAGCATCATGATCTCGGAAAAAATAACCCAGACAAACTCAGTGAGATTTGAAATAGAGCCAATTATTCGTTTATGTTCATGTTCATGCATGCACAGTCCCGTTGAAATGCCCATCAATAATCAAGAAATTGCAGTGCGGTTTTCAGCCGGCCTCGCTTTAATATACACCATGTTACCACTGGACGCTTTAATTATGTAACAATACAAATTACCAATTTATTTTCAAGAAACTCTTTAACCTATGAAATATTAATTGTAACCCGCAGATCACTCCGATTGCGGCTTCCAGCGGGTCCCCCTCAAGCCCGAGCCCCTGATCGTCGGGGGACAGCTGGCCCAGGACGGGGAGTGGCCCTGGATCGCATCTCTCCATGAATTCAACGAACCCGTTTGTGGCGCCACTCTCATCACCCCCGAGTGGGTGATCACCGCCGCCCACTGCATGTAAGTGAGCGTTTGTTTGTTTGTTTGTTTGTTTGTTTGTTTTGTTTGTTTGTTTGTTTGTTTGTTTGTTTGTTTGTGTGTGTGTGTGTGTGTATGTGTGTGTGTGTGTGTGTTGTTTTTTGTTTTTGTTTTTTGTGTGTTTGTTTATTGATATCATTTAATCACGGTATATATTGGTAAAAATGCCCGCTTTCAGCTATATGAAGCCGTTTTTCAGTATGCATTTTAAATGTAGGTGTTCATTTGTTCGTTTGTTTGAATATTTTATTTAATCACGGTACATGTATATACATTTGGTAAAAATGCCCGCTTTCAGCTAAAGGCTGTTTTTTTTTCAATATGCATGTAAGTGTTCGTGTTTTTGTTTGTTTGTTTATTTTATTTAATCACGGTATAATATATACAATTGGTTAAAAATGCCCGCTTTCAGCTAGAAGCTATTTTTTCAATATGCATGTAAGTGTTGGGGTTTTTGTTTGTTTGTTTATTTTATTCGATCACGGTATATACATGTACAATGGTTAAAAATGCCCGCTTTCAGCTAAAAGACATTTATTTAGCAGGGCCTTGGACAAGATAATAGAAGAATTCATAGATTATAATAACATATCATACGTTACGTATAATTTTAAGGGAGAAAATTAACATATATATAACAGGTGTATAACAGTACATTCACAGCCTTGAATCACGGGTGTGTATGTGTGTGTGCGTGTGTATGTGTGTGTGTGTGTGTGTGTGTGTGTGTGTGTGTGTGTGCGTGTGTGTGTGTGTGCGTGTGTGTGCGTGTGTGTGTGTGTGTGTGTGTGTGTGTGTGTGTGTGTGTGTGTGTCGGTGTGTGTATGTATGTGCGTGCGTGTGTGTGTTGGTATGAGAGTGTTGCGTGTATGCGTGCGTGTGTGTGTATGATAAGTGTGTGTGTGCGTGCACGTGTTTGTTTGTGTGTGAATATAAGTGTGTGTGTGTGTCTGTATGTGTGTGTACGTGCGTGTGTTTATATATGTTTGTGTCATATGTGTGAGTATGTGCGTGCGTGCGTGCGTGTGTTTATATATGTTTGTGTGTATGTGTGAGTATGTGCGTGCGTGCGTGCGTGCGTGCGTGTATATGCATTAATATGTATACAGTTGATTTATGTGTGTTTATGTCTGTATAATTATTATTTATGTGTCATTTACTTATATTGCAATAATCAGTTGATTTATTATGTTTCTATTTTATGTACAACACCTATTGATATTGTACTGTTTTTATTAATATTCCCTTGTATGTCTAAATTTGTATGTGGAAGATAAAACATTATGGGAAAGTGTGCATGTGAGTTTGTGTGTGTGACATGTTTGTGTTTGCTCGTGTGTACTTGCGTGCAAGTGCGTCTGTGTTATTTGAATATTTATGTGCGAGCTAGTGCGTGTTTGTGTGTGTATCATCTAAGGACTTGAAATACCGGGGGAAACCCTATTTTCTTTGTTTTTTTCTTCATGTAGATCGTATTTCATGTTCATTTAGAGAATCTAATCAGTTGAAAGAACTTCAAATACTGTATAATTAGAACCTACCAATATTTCACAAAAAGGTCATAACGAAAAAGGTGCCAATATTGACAGACATGTGGCTATAGCCAGAGGCAGCCATTTTGCGTAAAATTACGAAAATGCATAATTCAGAACTGCCCAGCGGCCATAACTTTTACGATTTAAATTGTTGATATATATACTTACGCCTGATTGCTCATCTTATTATACTTCATTTCAACAAAAACTTAACTCCAAGTTTTTATATCAAACTTTATTTTTAAAAAGTTTAATTACTTTTACAAGACAGTGCGTTTCTGTTTTCTCTGTGGGTTGTTTATGATCTCCAGTGTAGGTCTATTTACCAAAATTACCAAAATAAACAAATATAATGGAGCGTATTTTTTTAAGAACATCCTTTTTGGGCAATTACTTAAATTAATTATAATGAACGTTTTTATTAACATTTTACAAAAGTGCCGTCTATAGTCGGTAGACTCGTAGACTATATCAGAATGATAAGAAACCTTGTACAAATTGTAATTCTGTCGGTAAATGTTGATTGTATCATACGTAGGGGAACTCATTAGTTTGAAAAGTGGATTTTTGTCAATGTTGGTTAAAGACAATAAAAAATGAGATGGTTATGATAATGTCTCACGTCCACACTTGCACCGTGAGTCGGAGGGTTTCACCAAAAATAGTGTTCACACCTTTATTTTACTAGTGAATATAATATGACGAATTTTTGAGCATTTTTCCTGGAGACATTTGAAGCAACAAAAAAAAAGAAGAAGAAAGAAAGGTGTATAGATATCTTCGCCACTCAGGCCTATTATAAGCCCGAATTATGCGTTTAGTTTACCAGATAATGAGGTGATTTGTCTGTCTTTTGCCCAAATATATGCGTCGTGCATTCGGGGCCTGCAGCCCAATGCCATAATTATGCCTATGATTATGTCGTGTATAGTGCAGCGTTTCTCAACCGGTGGGCCGCGGCCCACTGGTGGGCCGCGAAGCTCTCTCAGGTGGGCCGCGAGGTCGGCCAAAATGAAATTTTAAAAATTCTGTGGTAGCTAATCCACGTCCTGGCTGATTTTATTCGATGTGCAATAAGATTTTGCTCAAGTCATATTTCCTTCCCAAGTATGCACCAGATAGCATGATTTCAAGTTAAATATTGCAAAATCCCCCTTACCGTGCACGGGCGGACACCAACCTACGATCACACCTTCCCATCACCCTTCCCCCTTTCCCATCACCCTTCCCCCTCTCGGTAATTGTTTCGCTCCCTCGAGAATCGGTCTTGTCTACGTCTAGAATACAATATTCATGTTGTTGTATCATAAATAGTGTGGCTTTTGATGCACTGTTTGAACTGTATAATGTCACTTTGCGAATATTTTTTGGGGTGCATATTTGACGCGTTTACCTACATTTAGTACATGTTGCCAAGTCAAAATATCCTATCTAGGTATGCACCAGAATGCACAGTTTCAAGTCCAAAAATGCAAAAGCTCCCTACCGTGGGAGGGGGGACACCCCCTCCCACACCCTCCCCCTCCCCCCACACAGTCGCTTTGCTCCTTCGCAATATGCGGTGGTGATGCGGATTTGGTTTAGCACCCCCCCCCCCCCCCCCGCAAAAAAAAAAAAAAAAACAAGACTTGATTTTCTTATTTCACATAAGCAACCTCAAGTGTCCCATTGAAGGTATGTAGAAAGTTTGTTTGCATTGCAACTGACAAATAGATACCCCACAGTTTTCTTATTGTTATTTTATTGTCATTTTTTCATTTTTCCAAATATGTTCTTGTAAGGTGGGCCTCTAAAAATTTGTAGGAGCCAAAGTGGGCCTCGGGTTAAAAAAGGTTGAGAAACGCTGGTGTAGTGTGAACGCAATGTTCCCGAGTGCAACGAACGAGGGGCCTGTATATCTTTAGGCGTTTCAGCTGTTGCTTGTCCAGGCCAGCCATAAATAATGTGGAAACATTCACTTGATTAACTCTTGGTTAGGGTATTGTCACATATCACCGAATGTCGTAAACGGATGCCCGACGGATAGAACATTTTGCGAAATCAAATTATCCGGTGGTGAATTAAGTCGTCCCCATTGCTTCTTGCACAAAACTTTCCGCCTGATGAGGAACGCATTCGCCGAAAAAGAAACGCATACGAACGGAGATGAACGGATTGACAATGTTGCTCTCCGTCGGGCGTTCGTTAACGCTATCCGGTGATTATGTGACACGGGCTTTGTGAATGTGCCGATTGCATCAGTAAATGGGTTCATATCCATTTTTAGAATTGTTTTCTTTTTTTACCATGGGGGTGTAGTTTGTGACGTGGGACGTATCCGTTTAATCAAAGGGCATGCACTGTCGATCGAACTTTACCGGGGGACACCCATACCATTCCATCGGTGACTCATCGTACTAATTACAACCACAAATGACCAGTAATATGTCAACTACCCCATTCTCACTAGCTATTTCATACGTTGCGCAAAACAAAACAAAAATAATGTTCTCCCGCCGAAAAAGGTCAAACGGTTGTTTACATACAACGAATAGCGCCACGCATGCATGTAATATATCGAAATTTATACTTGACAATACAAACAAACAAAAGCAACAACGCAAAGTGGAATTGTAAATGGAGACAAGTAAATTTAAATTGACATGTTTTGACCAGTGACATTATTATAACGCATGCATTATGCATACACGCCCATGGTGGTCATAAATCGCCGACAGAATAAGAAAGAAAATGGTTTGAATTTGATATTTTTAATGGCTCGCAAGTCGTCCTGCTGGCTGCCTTGTTGTTTACGGGATGCGATGAAAAGTGGGTCAGGTCAAACATATCATCACTTCAAGCATAGCACACCATGATTTCGATGTCAGACTTCCTCCTTGCGTATTACTTCTTCTTTTCTTTATGTATGGATGTAACATGTACATCGTATTTCATGTCCATGCAGTTTCAGTTCAGTTTTATTTATGTGTTTTCTTCAAATGATAGGCCTACAGATGATTTTAATATACGTGCGTTGCATAGCATGTATGGTAAATGCAATAACGAAATGATAGACAACAATAAACTATATAAAACGTAGCTAGAGTGGATATAATTACCTGCTTTACATAATAAATGAATACATTATTAAAGATCAATGTTTTTAATCAAAGTTTTGTCACAAGATTCTTGTATCAAGTCGTTCTGAACCACTTGCGTTTTGAATGAGATTTGCGATGAATATATAGACGATCGAAATAATGTATAGCACATGTATAATCATGCAATGCATTAATCGAAGATAATGTTTGTATTTATAACTCGCTTGTGTTTATAATTAAAGGGATAGAGAGTACAGTTTTGGTCAAACTGAATCTTTGTAACCAAAACTTGCACCAAACTATTAAAATAGTTATAACTCCATCATGCTCGAAAGGTATACAGAATTACAAACGACTAAGTTTTTAATGAAAAATTGTGCATGACTGTGATGTTTTTGTTAAAATAATTAATAGAGAGATCATCAACAACTATTTAAAAACCTCTTTTGAACATTTTTTAACCATTTTATAATTATTTTTGTTTTTAATCATTGAATAAACCTGGGGCCCCAGGTTTATTCGTCTCTAAATCGATTTCAATCAAATAAAGTTTATTCTGTCATTAAATAAAATTGTATGCTCTTTCATAACAAAACTCAACTATACCAAACTCAACTATGACCCTTTAATATGATAACGCTCATCAATATTATCATCACCATCATCACCAACATCATCATCATCATCATCATCATCATCATCATCATCATCATCACCAGGAGCGTCGATCACGGGGGGGGGGGGGGGGGATGGGGGGATATATCCCCCCAATATTTGAGGTGGGGGGGGGGGGGGGTGGCCTGTATTATCATCCCCCCCCCCCCCCCAATATTTGGGAGGGTAAAACAAAATATAAAAAAAGTATACTGGCGCATGTAATTGTGGAAGAGGCTACTATCGTATGTCTTATGTTAGAAAGTCCTTACTCATTCCTCCATAAGCAAAAGAAGTGCGATCCGCCCTTTGGTTTTCTGCAAACTTGATTTCATTAATTGTGTTTATCTATAACACGGTAACTCAGAAACAAGTTTATAAAACGTGAAATTGATGCCTTAGGTATGCTCCAGATTGCACAATTTAAAGCCCCAAAATGCAAAAGCTTCCTACCGTGGGAGGGGGGACACCCCCCTCCCACACCCACCCCCCAGGCGCGGATCTACGGGGGGGGGGGGGGGGGTTTAACCCCCCCCCCCTTGGGCTGCCAAGTGAAAATGTGATGTGCATAGACAAACGCCATCATGGGTTTAAACCCCCCCCCCCCCCCTTGGGCTGCCAAGTGAAAGTGTGATGTACATAGAAAAACGCCATCATTGTGTCCAGACCCACACAGTATCCGTATCGTCATTGGGTCAACCCCCCCCCCCCCCCCCCTTAGCAAAATAGCCCCCCAAAAATCGCCTCGCCGCTACGCGGCTCGTGGACGATGCTCCGCATCGTCATTGGGTCAAACCCCCCCCCCCCCCCCTTAGCAAAATAGCCAAAAAAATATCTCCTCGCCGCTACGCGGCTCGGACTTCGCCGCTTCGCGGCTCGTGGACGATGCTCCGCATCGTCATTGGGTCAAACCCCCCTCTTAGCAAAATAGCCACAAAAAAAAAATCGCCTCGCCGCTACGCGGCTCGTGGACGATGCTCCGCATCGTCATTGGATCAAACCCCCCCCCCCCCCCTCTTAGCAAAATAGCCAAAAAAATCGCTTCGCGGGCTCGTGGACGATGCTCCGCATCGTCATTGGGTCAAACCCCTGATCATCCCCCCCAACCATGAGAAGAAATCGACGCCCTTGATCATCACCATCATCGTTATCATCATCATCATCACCATCATCATCATCATTATCATCACCATCATCATCATCATCATACATCATCATCATCATCATCATCGTCATCATCGTCGCCATCATCATCTTCCGTTTTGTACACTCTTTATGCATATGCCTGAAGATACGCACGGAAGTCTGTCGAACCTTGCTCCTGTCCCCCTGAATTTGAATGTGACATTGGTATAATACACCACGTCCCTGGCCGAGTACAGTACTATTATTACTCACCAAACCATATCACGTCACAGCCGTATTACGCCCCTCGTGAAAGAGGAGGCTCCATAAACGCAAACATAATAAACACACATCTGCACAGCATCACGTAATCTCGTAAAAAAACCAGACGCACGTCACAATATGTCATCGACACAAGTTATTATTTGCTTTTAATTGCGGTACGAAGAAGGGCTAAATTGACATGTCAAGAAATAATATTGATAGCCGTAATGTACTAGTATTCGCTGCCCGAGTGCGTATGGACATTATACCCGCAATAAACCTCGTTACGAAGGGCCGACATACTACCCTGGGACAGACTATTATACCCTAGGAGCTTTCACGACCAAACAAAATGTAATCATGATACTAGATTATAACAAGGTTCAATATTCTCTTCGACTCTATCATTATAATAACAATGATAGAGAAGCAAGGACAGCAATTAGAAATTTACATCGATCCTTACATCTAATGTATCTGATGTATTACATCTGATGTATTTGGCTGTGTAATATACGAGGCTACATGAAGTTCGGGCCATTGCAAAAGTTTGCCTGGGTATTTTTGATGAACACGACACGCCACGACAGCATTGATATCAAAAC